>CAJHNH020005090.1:0-294060 GCA_905116865.2 Candidula unifasciata | reverse complement strand
GCCAGCAACAAATGATTAACCAGACCCTAAATATCTCCCCTTTGGTTGTGATGGACGCACAACAGCAACAGTCGTTATTGTCCAACCAGTGTAATGGCTTGAACCATGATGTTAACGGCATTCTAGGCTCTCCCGAGTCTGTAGGCAGTGACTTCCCCCCTTCCCCTCTTTCGACTGGATTGGTTTCAGACAAGGATGTTCTCAATGGGAAGTTGATAGAAATAGACAGAGACTCGCTAGTGAAGAAACAAGATATTGAGAAAGTAAATGAGAAAATCAAGATAAATGGGTATGTTCATTCGGTTGATAACAATATGATGGACCTTTTTAAACCTGGCCAGTCGGAATCTCAAAGTATAAGAGTGCTCTCCCATGGAATAAATGCTGAGTCACAAGGAGTCATTGTTAATGGTTGTGTATCCAGTGTTGTGTCGGGAGCAAATTCAGTAGGGCACAGGGTGAACATTCCAACCGCACAAGGGGGAGCCAGTCCAGGTGTTAATGGTGGTGGTATTATTCAAATACAGGCTCACCCTAGTCAGCTGGTCCAACAGCAGGTGGTCAGCGGCACAGGGCAGCAGATGACCGCCGGCCTCAACCAGAAAGTTGTGGGCTTTGTACAGCAGCAGCAGTTGCAGTTTCAGCCGCAGCAGCTGCACCTGCATTTGCAACAGCAGCATCTAACTTTGTCTCAGCAGCCAGCACAGCAACTGCATATACAACCTCATCAGCAGGTCATACAACAGCAGCAGCAGCACGCACAAGTGCAAATACACACACAGTTCCCACAAGGTCAGCGGCTGCAGATACAGAGACACCCACTGCCAGGAACTCCAAACACCCAGCAGTTATCTAATATCCAACTGCAATCCAGGAACATCCAGCAGTCAGCCCAGCCACGTCCACGAATATCCACGCTGCCTTGTCAGCCACCTGGCGTCCAGGTGGGCAGTACATTAAACCGTCCAGTGCTAAGCAGAGACCTTTCTGGCGATAGTGATATTAGTAGTGATAGTATGACTTCGGTGACAGACTCGGACAAGCCTGCCGTAAAAAACGGCCAGGCTACACAGACACTAAATGTCACTCCAGCTACCTCAAAAACGAAGATACGGCCGAAGAAGATGGAGACTACGCCACTTACAGATAAACTGCAACCCAAAGCTCGCAGCAGAAAAAAGGGCTCAAATGAGGATGTAGGCATCAATGTTCAAGCAGTGCCACAAAACTATGTTCAGAAAACAATACAGATGGAGTACATGTGTGAATGGACCAACTGCAGAAGGTAAGACCATTTTATTGTTCAGTTGTGTCATCGTCATCATGTTTGCCATTATATATCATCATTATCATCATCAAGTGCCTTGTCCACTGGCATAGGTGATCATGTCTCTGCAGAATCTGTAATCTTCAACAGCATGTTTTCCATGAATGGGTTTCAGGACCTTATTTTGAGGAAAACATAAATAGACACACACACTCCCCAATAAGCATGCTCTAGGGGTTGACTAATTGGGGGCATCCTACAAAGCGAGAGATGTCAAGACTATAGTCTGAAGGTGGGGGAACACCCAGAACTTTCTGCCGGAGTTTACAAGTTTACAGCTGGTGAACGCGAAGAAGAAGAACAGTATGTATCGTTTTGTGCGCTGATACCCTTTCATGCCATGACAAAAGGCTGTCAAGAATCTTCTCACATTGTCTTCCTCATTATCTTTTTTTCCACAGATCTTTCTTTACTGTGGTCATATGTTCCAGTTTCCTTCTTTTAACATCACCAAAAAATGATGTTTATCTCTTACTGCTAACTATGATAAGCTGGCTTTGATGCCTCACCTTTTTAAACACAATCTGGGTTTTTAATGTCGGACTGTTTGTGTTGGCACTTTTGACTGCTGCCTTGTGCATTTAATGCCTGTAGAAGCTATTCAGTTTATGAAGACTGCAGCCTGTGTCAGTGATTTTACAAGGGACAGTGATGGGCATTCTGTGTGGTTTTTATTGGCGTAAGAATGGAGCAACTATGGGGTGACTCATTTTCTGTGAAGTTGGAACTGTGATTACTTGATAACCTGCTCTTTGTGGCTGTCCAGGATATTGTTTATATGTCAGATGTATCTTTTCATCAATCCTTTCTTTCCTGTGCACTTTTTCCAGCATGGCTAAAATCCAGTCCAGCATCTTTGGTCTCTCTTGTGGTTGACTTACTCATGTGTTATTGCGGCTGTAACACTTTGTGGTGAAGTGATTCATGACAAGCTAGAAGTAGCAAGACCCTTTGGGAGCTGGTGAACAATGCAGAAATGTGAATAAATCATTGCAGTTTGGAGAGAAAGGTGCAGCAGATCTGACACTCTACACTAAGAGGAAAAGCAAGAAACTGGCGTGTAATCACACTGCTACTGGTACGATCGGCATCAACATTTGTGTGTCCCTGAGTGCTCGGATGTTGATTCTCAACAATTTAGCCCTATAAAAGACTTAATTTTTTTTTTTACCTTTTTCAATATACCATTGAAAAGAAATACATCCCCATAATTCTGCGAAACTGCCTTGAGAAACTAGAGGTGGAGAAAAATAAGCAGGAGAAATTTTGAATCTTGGGACCATGGGGCTGAACCCCTAAACTACAAAGTCAGCAGGCAAGCGTCAAGTCCACAGGTACATTGCGACCGTCAAGTCATCAACTTCCCTGTGTGTGTGTGTGGGGGGGGGGGGGGGGGGGGGGGGGGGGGGGGGGGGGGGGGGGGTGGGGGGGGTCCCACTACTTCCCTAAAAAGCATGTGGTAAAAGCCGACTAGTTACTGGTTTTCCCCTTTTGGAGTGCATCTGTCTGAGAAAAGGGGAACTAACAGTCTGCTTACAGATAAACCAGCTCTGTAAAATAATGTGCACGTAAAGCTCAATTTCTAGAACAAGCCTAAAGTGCAAAAGTGGATGAACAAACCCAAACTTTTTTTGCTATAGTTTACTGCTGGTGAACGTGATGAAGAAAAAGTAGGAGAAAAATCATAAATTAATTTTTTTATGGATCACTACATTTAAAGGGAATATAGAATTAGCTACTTTCCTTCCCTTTGACCATGAATGAAGATGTTTTGTTAACTTATCCATTGTGAGATTATTATAATATAAGGATGACATCACAATATTTTTGTTTAATGATACATTTTTTCCGTGCTGAATAATAACTCAACCGTTTGTTTTGGGTACATATGGCCATCCATTCACACTATGCCTTTTCCTTATGATTTTTTAGACGTAGCTGTTGTGATCTTGCATAAAATGTATTTATCTTGCATCGAATTCTGTGAATAGAACAGAAGAGAAATATCATCATGCTGGTATTAGCAGTTGCTGTTTTCATAATCCAGTCTATTTCCAGTAAAAAATAGGAGAGGTGACAAGAGGCATCCCTGTCGCACACCTGTTCTTATTTCAGATGTATCCAGTAGCTTTCCTTCATGAAGAACTCGACATTTCATGTCTTTTAATATGTTACATTTGCCAAGTTAATAATTTCTTGGGATTCCATAGTGCCAGATTAATTTCCAGAGAGATTCCCTATCAGTGCTGTCAAAGGGGGAAAACCATTTGAGATATTGATAGTTTGACATAGCATTGAAGATCATCTCCATCAGAAATAACAGTATCTGATCTGGCAGTTGGATTAATCAAGTGTATCAATTCCTCCCTGGGTTAATCAAAAAATCAGTTCCTCCCTGGGTTAATCAAGTGTATCAGTTCCTCCCTGGGTTAATCAAGTGTATCAGTTCCTCCCTGGGTTAATCAAGTGTAAATGCAACTAAAACTGGTTTTTTTTGCTTGATTTATTTATCAGATTTGTGAGTACCTCTTATTACACTGAGTTTAAGCTGGGTGCTTTTATTTTGTTCATTCTGACACATTCAGGGCTCATTTAACCCTTTAACCCCAGTTACCTAGGGGGAAAACACAAACCCAAGCTTCCATACTTTCTAATATTACATTTCCTTGGGAAAAATTCTCAGAAAAACAAATATTTTATATATGTAATACAAGAATCAATTTATCTTTCAAAACGCAAATAAATGCTATAGAGAGTAAAATCAGTACAAACAAATGCAGCATAGAATCAACTGGCTTATATCTCTTGGGGGGCATGTAAGCTAATTATAATGTGATACTTTCTGGACCCGGTTGTCTGGTAACAAATGTAGCCAGTGGGGAGAATTGCTGAAAAACACCCTAAATGCTTTTTGTTTTAGCAAGTTTAGTCATCCACTGTCATCACACTGAACATTTGAACAGTCACAGATGTGATGAATTCTGTTGGCTGGAATCTTGTAAACATGTCTCTCTGGTGAGTCTGGAAAGTGGCTCTTACAAGGAAGGGTACCAACCCGAAGTGTCAGTTTTGTTGCTTCTTGGGTCTCAAGGGCTATTTAAAGTCTTTCATTTCATTCAGTTTTTAATCTACCTGGGGAACCTCTGCTCTGGACAGTTGCAGTCTCCTGCTGACAAGATTTGTCTCTCCTGACACTGGGCGCCACAATCAAAACATACACTGGTTGAAGCTGTAGTCTCGATTGGTGTCATCCTACTTCAGCATAGCACTACAATACATGCTCCTCTATGTACAGAAGAACTTGTAACCAGCTTTTGTCTTGATGGACAATAGACATGAAGTGACCCAGAAAGATAAGAGAGGTCAAGAGGCTACTATCAGGAAGAGTTCCTTGAAAAACGTCAGATCAAGCTAGATTGAAAATTTTGGCTTGGCCGAGATTAGGAACACAGCTAAAGCTCAATTTCTTTTGCCTTGCATGTTTTATTTATGATGGTATTGGCATCCTCAGGTGTTTTTCCAGTGCACGCCTTGTGTTTCTACATGTTTTCAAGCAGCACCTTCCAAAGACAACGGAGTCCTCATGTCAGTGGACTTCATGTGAGAAGCTGGTTCGCAAGAGGTGGTCGTTAGTTTCTCACATGCAGGTGTGTAAATGTGCTCTTGTCATTTGTTGTTGGTTGTGGTGTTTTAATGGGTCTTTTACCTTCAGAAAAGCAAAATAGCGTCTCCGTTACCATTGTACTTTTCTGACCATTGTTGTATTGTTTTTATTTCTACAGTTGCATCTTTTTTCAGTGCTGCTCCCCATGTGGGTTTGGAGTCCTCATGGAAGGGGGGGGGGGGGGGGGGTGGAACCACTACTCCCCTAACAATCATGTTGTAAGAGCTCAAAAGTCCAGAAACTGCAGCCTAACTGTAATCCACTTTTAAAAGATAAGCTCAGAAGAAGAAACAACAATTTTTGTGTTTTGCTGTTTTATTAGAACCAGATTATATACGATATAGTTTTACACCAGCCTCAAGGGTCGTAATTTGCCAACTCCAGCATTCTTTTTTTTTTGTTTTGTTCACTTAAAATATAATATCTGTATCTGCAGTGTTGTATCTGGTATGAACTTCACTGTTGTAATTCCCCCAGTAGCCCTAAAGTTTTGGCTTCACCCAGGGTTTCTTTGGGCCAGAAGTTTTACCTTGATTTGTTATATTTGGGATGGTCTTGAAGGATGTGATCTGCTGTCTCAGGTACCAATTCACATGTGCACATGGCTGATTCACCAGTCTGAATTTTTTTTTTTACATGTGGCTCTAGTCTGTCCATAATATGGTAATCATCTTGTGCCAGTTTTGTGGCTTTCTGATTGATGTGATTATTCTGTTCTTCTGTTGAGACCGGTACATCTGGTTGTTATTCATTTGCACCTTTCTTATCTAGTTTATCAGCTCTCTCATTTTTGGGAACTACACAATGGGATTGGATCCATTGCATTGCTACCTTTTGCCCTGTGTGGAGAATAGTGTCTGTATGCCAGGTAATTTTCTAGATTAGAACGCCTGAGTTACCATTCTTGCATCTATCAGGAAAATCACGGGTTGTGAAATAGGACATACGTTTAGCAGTTTCTCTGCTGCTATCTTGATTGCTTCAACTTCTGCATCATACTTGTAACAGTGCTTTTCTGTTAGTATTTTGGCTGTATGTCTGGTATTATTTAGATACTCAGTGTACATACACTGCTGCCCCTTCATTTTTGCTAGTTTGTGGGGGTGTGTGTGTGCTGACCCATCTGTGTAGACACGAACCCAAAGATCCTGTGGGTATTTATCATAAAGTAGATATTTTGGTCATATCAAGCGCCACGACGGATTGGAAAAAATTAAAGCAGGAGGGGCAGGGGCTGACCGACACGAAGATGGGCACAGGATATAAGTGACTCCTTGAATGTGAAAGCGCATGAGGCGGGAGAATTGGCGAGAGACCGAGTTTCTTTCAGGCAGGCTGTGATGAGAGCGACGTTCTGCAAAGGACCTGTTTCATGATGAGATAGGGAGGCTGTTTTACATTGCACACTGTTTTGTTCTCTCTTGTCAAATACTCCTTTTGCTTCTGTCTGGGCATGTATTGGCACTTATAATCTTCTCTCCAGAGTGTCTGATCTGGAATAAGCGTTTAAGGGGCTATCAGTTGCAGGCAGATTATTAGTGTGACTGCAGAGAGTTAAGCCTGGTGGATGAAAATGCTTCCTTTTGGTCGCCCCATTGCTATATTTTGGAAAATTTCTTTCACAGTGTGTTCAAGCTTGCTAATTTTTCTGGTTGTATTAGTATCTTGGTGTCTCTATGTTCTGTCAGTGTTTGGGTCATCGCCTTCTTCTTCCTCACAGCTAAAGCTGTTGATTTCTTCCTGCCTTGATTTTGCACCTTGTCTAACTTTTGTAATGTGGTGTTTTGTGCTGAACTCTATGCAGTTGACCCGTGTTCAAGATGTGGTTGTACACTTTGTTGATAAACTTCTCCAAGTATTTTCCCCACTATTGCCCCATGTTGCCCCACTTAGTTTTCTCAGGATAGCTACCCTCCTCTTGGCTTTGGTTGCTACCTGGTTGGTGCATTTTCTGCATGTTAACCTAACATCAAATGTGACTCCTTAAACTCTATTAGTGGTGTTCCATTTATTTGAACGATGCCTGTTTTTCAATTTAGAGAGGGTGAAGAGGATGGTGCTACACTTATCTATGTTGATGGTGACACACCATTTATCAGCCATTGCATCGATGAATCTTTGTAGCACTTAGTGGCCACTGTTGCATATTTATTTGTGCACCATAGTACTAAGTCATCAGCATACATTGCAGCATTATTACCATGAGGTAGTTCAGCAATTGCATTCAGTGCTAGAAAGTTACATGATGTTGGTATCATACCAGCAACCAGCATTTTATTTCCATACAGCTGCTGTCTCATGTCTTCCTGTGCCTTTTTTGCCGAGCTTCTAGTTCCCAATGTACAGTAGATTTCTCTATTCCAGCTTTTCCATTAATAAACTAAATCAGATATTGCATTTGCCTTTTCCTTGTGGTTTTGTAAAGTCAAATAAAAGATCCTTTTCATATCAGATATTGCATTTACCATTTCCTTGTGGTTTTGTAAAGTCAAGCAAGTAAAAAATCCTTTTCATATCAGATATTGCATTTACCATTTCCTTGAGGTTTTGTAAAGTCATGCAAGTAAAAGATCCTTTTCATATCAGATATTGCATTTACCATTTCCTTGTGGTTTTGTGAAGTCAAGCAAGTAAAAAATCTTTTTCATATCAGATATTGCATTTACCATTTCCTTGTGGTTTTGTAAAGTCAAGTAAGTAAAAAGATCCTTTTCATATCAGATATTGCATTTACCATTTCCTTGTGGTTTTGTAAAGTCAAGTAAATGATCCTTTTCTTGTCAGTGATGCATGTGGTGCTAGACTCATGCATGTGTAGATCAGTCAGCATTTGATGGGTGATGTTGTTGTCTCGCCTGCCTTGTTTGCTTTCCAGGATTTTACAGGATACCCATTTTAGGTAGGGTCAACCTTGGAGTTGAGGACATTTTTAAAACATCTGATTTGATGTGAATTCATACCCAAAAGCTTCAGACTAGAAGGTGAACACTTAGCCACTCTTTTGGTGTCAAGTGATCTTGAAATACTTGAAACTCTGTACTTTACCATTTTTCTCAAATATTACATTTCTGTTGCTTCATCATTATCATAGTAACATAACAGTTTTTGGGTCACGAGTTGCTTTTGACTGACTTATATTCTCCATCCATTTATTTAAACCCCTAATTCGTCACCTTATATACCCAGTACACCTAATAAATGGGACCTTTACTTGATACATAAAGTATACATACTGATGATAATTGATTTGTATTAGGTAAGTAGTTCAGTGTACATTTCCTCTTTTTACAGGATCACCACTGTTCTGAACCTGCAATGCGTGCAGCATTCCAGCGAAGGTTAGCATCCGCCCAGCAGCAGTCGAATGTATCGACACCCGCCCCTCATCAGCCGATGATTTACCCGCCTGATGCAGCGATGCAAGCCATACGGAGGTTTTCTATCAAGCAGCCTTATGCTGAGTTTGCTGTATGTTCCTTGTGTTGCGTATTTCTTAGCTTCCTTGTGTGTTGTATTTATCTTTGACTATCAGCACATTGAAAATTAGAATTGTCAAATGTTATGTATTTTTAAACCTACTGAATAATGAGGAAATAGGACAGTGAACAAATAACTAAAAAGAATCAGTCTTAAATGAACAGACTTTATTTTCAGAGGGTCACAAATTGGGCATGAAGGCTTACAGTCAGCTCTTATCAACTCCTGTCTTTCACACAGCAGTTGTATTTTACCATTACAGCATTTTATGTTTGTATAACAGTATGTATAATATGAATATAAGGAAAAAACAAAAGCATGGATGGTAAAATGCATGTGCACACCCACACCTATCCATTCACGCACTCCCCACATTCATGCACACATATCTGCTCGAGCACTCCTCATATACATACATACATACATACATACATACATACAATAAGCAGCCGTCCCTTGGAGGGCTTGAACTCTGTCTGGAGATGTATGTATGCAGAATAGATCATATTTCATATAGAGAGGAAAAAATTCAAATCCAGAGGTTGTAAAGAGACTAGGAGTAACGAGATAGTAGCTAAAAGAAATGATAAGGAGAGAAGCGAAATGTTTCGACCACATTAAAAGACATAACTCTTAAAATACCATACTGGAAGGAAAGTCGCGAGCAAAAGATAGACAATGATACAAATGGGAAGACATCAAGAGATTGACAAACAGCAGTCTGAGAGAGTGTACAGCCAAGACAAAGACAGATTGTGTTGGAACTTTGTGGTCAACCTTCCTTGTGGAGACGGCACCTGATTGATTAATTGTTCTGTTCGGCGCCAATATTTTTTTGTCCCCTCTTGTTTTTATTGAAAAATGTTTAGTTCTCTCATAAAGCTTCCGATTAATATCCTTGTCATAGCATTTCGTTACTTATTTTCTGAGCCAGCACCAGTTAAAAAATGTGAGCACTTTTCACGACAAGTATATATATCCTAATCTTTCTCTTGTGCCATTATATGCCGCATGGAGCTGGCAGTCTGGTCTTTCATTCCGTTCTTTCTTGTCAGTATCATGGAAGGAATCCAGTCCAGCCAGTGCCTCTCTCGTCAAAGTTTGTTTTGTAGTTTCTCTTGGACATTCTCAGTCTTGTGTGTTTCCCCATTTCAGCACCTGGTTAGTGATTCTCTGTCCTTTTCTCCTTATAGCCAATATGTATGTCATTCCTCATAACTGTTTATATATATATAAATTTGTGTGTTAAATTCATTCATTTATTTTGTTAATGCACAGGAACAAAGAGAGGGACCTGTGTCAAAGCACATCCGCTTGACTGCTGCGCTGATTTTGAGAAACATATGCCACTTCTCATCTGTGGGCCGCAGGTATACATGCCTGTTTGCCTTTGAATAGTTGTGTGTTTTTATTAGACAACCTGACATAGTTGAAAATGAAATCATGCACTGTTAGAGGATCAAAACTTTTTTTTAAAGTGTTTTTTCTTTATTTCTGTATTGTTTCATTCTAGAAATTTGTTACCATATCTGAAGCCTACACACTTATATAAGCACAAAGAGTGAGCCTGTATGCTATTGTTATTGATTTGTGCAGAAAAGTGTTGTCAGGAAGTATTCATTTCTGCAAAGATCAAATGGAATGACAGAATCTGTAACTTGCAGCTTAATCTTTGTCCTTGGAGCAAACACTGGTATCAAGAGCTGACTGTTCAGAGAGCAGTGGATTTGGTTTTGCAATTTCCTGTAAAAGACATGCAACCAACAAACTGACAGAATATGTTCCTGTCCTAGGGGCACTTGTGGGGGGGGGGGGTGTGGCTGTTCTGGCCCCCCTCCTCTTTCAAAAACTTTTTTTTTGCTGGGGCTTTGTTATTTTAGATATACTTTACACATTATTACTATTATTGTGCACTTTAAAAAATATGCGCGCGCGCACACACACCTTGTGTTAATCTATTTAAAGTTGTCCTTGCTCGCGATTGTCACATGCTGCTCATGTCGCGTTCCTGATTTAAGGATTTTTCCTTAAGAACCAACAGCACTCTGAAATAATAATGTTGAGGCGTCGGCTCGTATTGGTCTAAGGGAGATCCCTTGGCCAATATATGCTCAGCTTTTTTCAGGAGTAGGGCAACTCAAGTTCTGGCACTACAGAATATCTAATATTCCTAGGCACACTAGGCTGGACACCCCCACTACTAGAAAAAGATAGCCCCCAGGCTATGATAGTATACTATCATAGCCATGTTAACACAGATAAAGATTATTAATTGAACATACATGTACTTTAGACAGCTAAGAACAATGAATGAGTGACACTCCAGTCAATAGTGAAACCTTAGAAATACTGTAATAAGTGCAACACATACATTATATAAGAATCAGCAAAGAACTTCAAGAACCCAGAGTGATATGAAGTACCAAAACTTAAAACTCGATCCAGCTGAACGTGAATGAATGTTCCAAAGTCCGCCTAGATCATCAATATGATAATGTGGACGATTAACAGTGAAGCCTGGCAATAAACCACTGATTGACCACATTTATCTGAATCCCTGGTTCCTTGAACTTGCTGGATGTTCAGTCACTCTGTTGTTATGTTGAAAACAGTCCCACACTAGACACTTGAACACTGGAGATACACCTAAGCTCCTGGAGAGGATCTCAGGTACCAAGTCAAACACTTGAGGCACAAACAAGCTTCCGGATAAATGATAGTGAAGGTACAACACCCATAATGTTGTCTGTAGACCAACTGGAGGATTTCATTAAATGATGACAAAAGTTTGGTTTACACTCTGATGCCCACCACTGGCTTAGACATAGGTGACTTCCTGGTAGGTGGTTTTGTGGACTGCTGATTCACTGCCTGGCCTCCAAGGAGATATCATCCCAAGCTTAGGAATCCTTCAAAGATTAAACTGGTATTTTGAATGCGCCAAAGTTTAATCAGAGAATGAAATGTGTCTCAACACTTCAGAGGTCTGGCAAAGAATCCCCGCGCCAGATTCCGCTTGGCGTCTCTAGAAAAGAAGTCCTGTATTCGTGGCCAAGGAGTAAACAGGCTTTCAGGAATTTCGGAATATAATCCAGAAATTATTTATCCCACAGTTGTAACTTTGAAAATGTAGACTTCCCAAAACAACTAGAGGGTCTAGAAATGTTTATTCCACCAGATAGAGGTATATATCAATATGAGGGACTATATACCCCCCCCCCCCCCCCCCCCCCCCCCCCACCACCACCACCACCAACACCACCACCTCGGACGGGTTTAAATTTGAAATGTGACCTGCCCGCTAGGGATGTGTCAACGTCACGAATAGTCCACAGTGTGGGGTTGGCTGTTCACTCCGTGACAGTGATGCTAACATAATATTCCACTGTCCTGTGTGGAAATTATTTTATCTAGATAGTTCTTCTTCTGCCGCAGTGGAGCAACGGCCCTTAACAAACTCATGCCAAGTTGTCTGGTCTTTTGCTATCACAAGCTGCTTATCCTGTGTCCTCCCCTTCTTTCTAACGTCACTCTCTAGCTCTGCCTTTGTTTCGGTGTCCCTGTGGGTTCCAATGTAAAGACATACAAATTATATTATTTTCAGATTTTCTCACTTCACTGTGTTTACTACTGTCAGTGTCTTTTCTTCACTTCTTGATTCACTGGAATTTGTTCTCTCCCAGACATTAATGATTCTATTTATTATACCATTTATTTAATTATGTCTGTTCTGTGCAGGCACCAGTTAGTGAATGTTTGTAGTTTATTCTCCATGTGTCTGCTTCATATCACAGTACTGATTTGACATTAAAATTAAAAATTTTAGGTTTAACAGTACTTATAATTTCCTTTGACCTCCACAAATTCCCTAGTGCTGTAAAAACTCATTTTGCCTTTTGTGTTCATATTTTAATATCTTTCAGTTCCTACAACTTTGTCTACATTACTGCCCAAGTAGTTGTATAGACACTAACATAATATTTTACTTTCCTGTATATAAATTGTTTTATCATGATATTTTGTCTCGCATACAGGCTTGTCAAACGCCATGAACAAGATCTCAGCTACAACATGATGAGTGCTGTAGAAGCTTCCACTGCCCTGTCTCACTGCCTCTGGGAGATCATGCAGTGCTGCGAACAGAGCTCAGGTCCTTTGAAGATATGACACAATTCATGCTGTTTTCCATAAAACACAGCTTGTTCACAGTTTAAAAACGATAATGACATTCTGACTGAGAGGCAGCTTCATCACAAAGGAATGGTGCCAAAGAGTAGGGAGAACAAGGCAAATGTTGCCTGTGTCGACTTCTTGAAACTCCAGAAAATTTGGTGTTTGATTCCTTGTTTTTTATAATAATGATAACTGACTGCATTTGTGAGTTCTGGTACTGTTGCAACTGCTTCAGCTTGAAAAAAATATTGCCGGCTGAGTTCTATTAGTGATAATTGGCTCATTTTCAAAGTGTCTTCTTGAGTTCTAGCAGGCTAGAAGTTAGTTTTCAAAAGCGGCTTAGTCCAACGTGCACACAGTTAAATTAATAAAGTGGTATCTTGAAGCTGAAACAATGTGCCATGTGCACACTTTAAATTTTAAAAAGTGGCGTAATAAAGTGGCTTGTTAAAGTTCTTGGAGAGTACAGTGTGCTAATAAAGTGGCTTGTTAAAGTTCTTAAAGAGTACAGTGTGCTAATAAAGTGGCGTGTTAAAGTTTTTGGCGAGTGCAGTGTGCACACAGTTAATAAAGTAGCTTGAAATTGTGACAGAAATTAAAGATACTGGATTCTCTTGTGCTTCGGTTCTGGTATGGAGCAAGACAATGTCGTTTCCGTAGGAGATGTTGCATCTAACAATGTGCAAGTTTCATTTATGATGTGACTGAATTTGATGATTGTTCCGAGCGAATGCTGTCTTAATCATTCAGTTGTGTCTGCTGTAAATTGTACATACAGATATCATTAATTGATGTGCATAATTCATTATTCCATTATTGAGCAAATATCCAGTGATAAAATAGCACTGACACAGATCAGATCCATGCAGGCCTCAGCAAAAAAAAGGTGTAAAAGTGGGATTTTATGACATTCATAGGCACATGCTGGACCTGGACTGTGACTGAAACTCATCAAGAATTTATGTGGTTTTTTTGTGTGTGTAGTGCTGAATGTCAGGTGTTAATATATTCAGTTTCTGAAAGTAGAAAGGTCAAATGGGTTAGACAAACCTTGTAAAACTCAAAGAAATCGTAGCGCCTTTTGTGCGGTCATCTTAGTTAAGCACATTATTAACTTCTCTTCTTAGCGTTCATCTGCTGTAAACTTTTGGTTGTTCATCTACTTCGGATTTAAGCTTATTTTTATGCAGACTGGGTATTAACTAATTTAATAAATAGCAAGTCATAGATACTTTTCCCTCCCTCAGTTTAACAGCAGGCATATGATGCTAGACCCTGTAAATGGTAGTTGGCACATTGTGTTATGGTTTGCAGCTGTTCTGCGATAGCTGCACTTTTCGGCTCAACACATCCGATTTCATCAAACCCTTAATTTGTCAGCCTTTTATGAAATGCTTGTTAGGGACTCTAGCCTTTTTTTTAAAAATCCTAAATAAATCCCAGGAACCCAAACAGAAAGAGAATGTGACTGAAAATCCCCACAGTCCTGTGCTATCTTCAGAAAGGAACTGGGCTGTGGTGCACCTAGTGCTGTGTTTATGAATATCTCCTAATGATATACTCAAAAATATTCAATAGTGGGACTGGATTCTTGTCTTTTGCTAAACCATTTGCCTCGTATGTCAAGGAGTTGGTTATGAAATCTGTTTTGCTAACCTCTTCATCTTCTTCTTTGCGTTCACCAGCTGTAAACTCCAGCAGAAAATTCTGGTTGGTCGGTCGTCCACCTTCGGATTTCAGTCTTGTTTCAGAACCTGAGTTTTTACCTGCACATCCGTTTTACAGATCTGACTTTTTTTTCTGCAGATTGTTGGTTTCTTTGTATATTTTGCAGATGCACTTGGATTTCAAAGGAAGCTCCCACTTAGTTGACTGTTATGACATGCTTATTGTGTTCCCCCACAATGGTGCCACAGAACCCACACAGGGATTGCTAACCTCAAAGCTGTCGTCACATAATAGCTTGATACTGATTGTGAGAAGGAGCTGCTAAACTTGGCAAAAAGGTTGTATTTTAACAAGAAATTGATCCATATATCTAGAGCTGATCTGTGAACTAGTTCATTCTTGCAGTAATTTCTGTGAGTGCTCTTTGGGCAATATATCCAGTTTACAGAAGATTTACAGAAGATATATTTTTGGAATTCCAGCTGTGGATGTTTGTTGTTGTCCGCCCAATTACCTTGTCCTTTCTGAGAGTTTCTCCTAACTTGTTGTTGATTGAGGTAGTAGGGACAGCAAAGAAGATATAGCGGGAGTGATGTGTTCAGCCTTTTCTTTAGGCTAAAATATAGGGAAATGCTCATGTGGGTTTAGAGAGGAGGATAGACCCCTTGCATGTTGTCACAGATGACTATTTAAGGTTTTTGCTGAATTAGGATATGGTAGGCCAAGAGGCACAAAGATGGCTGGGTAAACCACAAGACCATGTGCTAGCTGCTATTGTAAGGGTGACCCAGAAGAAGAATGTGGGGAGTTTGTTAGTTCAAATGGGTGCTCGTTGAATGGATTTTACATTGGAAATTTGTTCCTTAAGGAACACATTGTGAGATTTACTACAGTTTTACCTGATGTGTAACAGTTTATGTTTATCAAGTATATTATGATGTTGACCGTTGTGTTTTTGACTGGTTGTGGATGTTGCTGTTATGTGGGGTTTTATCAGTCCTGTTCTGATGTAGAGATTGTACAAGTCCTGTTCCGATGTAGAGGTTATACCAGTCGTGCTCTAATGTGGGGTTGTGTCAGTCCTGCTCTGATATAGAGGTTGTACCAGCCCTACTATAATGTGAGGTTGCACCAGTCCTGCTCTGATATAGTTTAGGATTCAGTGGAGCAAAGAGGCTTGGATAGCAGTATGTTTCTGGTAGAGAAGATAACTGCTAAGTAGATCTCTCGCTACATGAAGTACTATAATGATAAGCTTACATATTGCGGTGTAGTAGCTATCACACTGACCTTGCTGGGTAGTTTTAGATTCAGAATCTGTCACAGCAAATCTTTTAATTGAGCTCTGCTTTCAAGTTGACAGCAAAACTTATTGTGGCTTCTCCACAACAGAGGTTGGCTACAGTAGATGAGTGCACCCACTGCTTTCTTTAGGAATATTACGCAGTAAGGTCCCAGTCTCTTCCATGGTGCGACTCTCGTACTACTGTTTAGATACCACAGGAATGGTGTAATGATAAAATTGGATTTGATTAAATGTTCTAGTGATTCTGGGACCCCAGCAGGATTTTCAAAAACCAGTCTTCAAATTCTTATATTTAAAAAAAATATGAGGTCAGTACCTGGAGCAAAGTGTTTCTCAAGACCATGGCAACGGGTTGTTTACCTTGACTTAGCGTTCTTACTTAGCACTATGCATTTTCTGTCAGGGTACCACAGTGACAGATATAACGCAGCGGTTCCCAAGTGGTGCTTGGCTGCGCCTCAAAGGCTCTGCATGCACTTCTCAAAGGCTCCAGGGCCGCAGCAGAAGAATTTAATAAATGAATGAATTCAAATATTAAGAAACAGAAAGTTGAATCTGCTGCCACTAGCTCCCAAAATTTTTGACAGACTGCGAAAAGGAATATTGTAAAATGCCCTTCCTGCAACTGAATGTCTTGGCACGATAGGCCTAATGTGCTCTGTAAAATAAATGGCTTCTTAAAAGAGCTCCATGAGTCAAAATAGTTGGGAACCACTGGAAAAGTGGATTGTGGATTGATTTGAATGCTGCTGACAAAATGACAAACACTGTGTATCATGATGTGACTGAACACTTATTCTAAACATGCCTTGCTGCCTGTAGTTTCACTTTTTTTTTAATTCAAATGAAATCAGCATTTACACATTTACATTCCTGTTTGATGTTGTGCTTGTTTTGCTAGAATGGTGTACATATTAGGGCAGTCTAGAATTGAGCCTGCTGAGGTGCCTGCCTATAGCACATCCCCACGATTTTAAACAAGTCGTTTCAACTTCGGTCTCTGCTCAGTTGATCATGTTGAAGCGCATGGAAAGATAATTCTTTCAGGTATTTATTTGTCAGTAATGAAATCAGTTTTCTGCCTCTGCTTTTTATATATATATATATATATATATATATTTCTATATATAATTAACAGAAATTGGTCCAGCTTTGTATATGTGCCTTGGCAAGGTTGTCTGGCGTTAATGAGTTGAGGGACTTATGGTTAGTGTGTTGGGAGACTTGCAGTGGTTTGTGTGTTAGTGAAACTGGTGATTAGTATTTTGGGAGACTGGTGGTTAATGTTTTGAGAGACATGTCGGGAGATGTATGGTGGGAGACTTGGAAATGTAATTGCCAGGCATCTGCAGATTGAAGGCGTCAAATATTGAGTTCTAATCAGTTCTTCTAGTTCCACAGTGCTGTTACTCCACTTCTGCTTTGGTGTGTAATGTAAATCTGTGTTAAACTCTTTATGTAGTTGCTCCACTTTCACTCTATAGCTGGGCTGTTCAGCTGGCGGCCCGTGGACCAGACTTGGCCTGCGGAGGACTAACAAGTGGCCCTCAGATCATTGCCAGTTGTATTACATTAATGAGCATTCTATGTTGGAGCTAGGGTCTGTTGCCCATGACTAGCCCCATTTTCAGAATTTTGGCCCCTGAGTAAACTTTATTGTGTAGCCCTGCTCTATAGTTAGTTTACAGGACATTGCAGAACCAACCCCAGCATTTTTTGTGTGTGTGTGGCTTTTGTGGTTTTTCTAGGCAAATTTTACACAAGTCAGACCATCCGCAGCTAGGCTCGAACCAGACTTTAAGAAACATTCTCGCAACACCTAAGCCACAGTCTGCTCTGTAGAGTGTAGATTTTGTATATTGAAATCCTAGTAGTACTTTTTTTAGTTGCTCAGTCCTTTTGCATTACGTCTGCTGTAGAGTGTAGAAGGTGTTGTAAATGTGTCTCTCATTGACTTCTGTAGTTGCTCAGTGCTGTTGCCAACTTTCTAGCCTGAATGTAGATACTGTATATTGAACTCTTATCTATCCCTCTATAGTTGTTCAAGGCCATTGCTCTATTTTTACTCTTCCTCTGAGTTCGACCTTAAAAGGGTGGTTGGTACTTTGTGTTGTGGTTATCATCTAGGTTGCGATATCTGTGCCTTTCGATTAACCACACGTTTCCAGTAAATCCCTGATTGCCTCCTACTACATGCTTGTTGGCGGCAGTTTGGTTTATTATTTGTTCCTCCTAAATGAGGCCCCTGAACCCACACTTAAGAGTGTAGGTATGGTATATTTATCTCTTCCTGGCCCCTGTGTAAATGCTATGGCTTCTTTTCTAGTCTAGAGTGTACATATTGTCTATTGAGAATCTTCTGGCTGCCACTGGTTGCTCAGTGCATGTCTCTAGTGTGTACACAGTAATTCCTATATGTACCTCACATGCTTGTTGCTTCTAGTCTTCTGTAGACATTTCTAGAGCATATTAGCTAGGGCTGCTCCACCTGACAGTGCTTGAACAGTCATTAGCTAGGGCTGCTCCACCTGACAGTGCTTGAACAGTCATTAGCTAAGGCTGCTCCACCTGACAGTGCTTGAACAGTCATTAGCTAGGGCTGCTCCACCTGACAGTGCTTGAACAGTCATTAGCTAGGGCTGCTCCACCTGACAGTGCTTGAAACTTTGACAGACATTAGCTAAGACTGCTTTACCTGACAGTGCTTGAAACTGACATACATATTAGCTAGGGCTGCTCCACCTGACAGTGCTTGAAACTTTGACAGACATTAGCTAAGACTGCTTCACCTGACAGTGCTTGAAACTGACACATATTAGCTAGGGCTGCTCCACCTGACAGTGCTTGAACAGTCATTAGCTAGGGCTGCTCCACCTGACAGTGCTTGAACAGTCATTAGCTAAGGCTGCTCCACCTGACAGTGCTTGAACAGTCATTAGCTAGGGCTGCTCCACCTGACAGTGCTTGAAACTTTGACAGACATTAGCTAAGACTGCTTCACCTGACAGTGCTTGAAACTGACATACATATTAGCTAGGGCTGCTCCACCGGACAGTGCTTGAAACTTTTGGGCTACTCCACCGGACAGTGCTTGAAACTTTTGGGCTACTCCACCGGACAGTGCTTGAAACTTCTAGGGCTACTCCACCTGACAGTGCTTGAAACTGACAGACATTAGCTAGGGCTGTTCCATCTGACTGCTTGAAACTGTGACAAGACATATTAGCTAGGCTGCTCCACCTGACAGTGCTTGAAACTGACAGACATTTTAACTAAGGCTGCTCCACCTTACAGTGCTTGAAACTGTTACATACATATTAGCTAGGGCTGCTCCACCTGACAATGCTTGTTAACTTTGACAAACATATTGCCAGATGTAGGTGACTTGTTGGTTGCTACTGTGGTGCCGTAGTTAAAACATTTACCTGCCAGCCCAGTAGTCAGAATCCATCAAGGTAGATGCATTTGTTTATATGCAGGCCTTTAGAAAACTGTCATGGTTGTTTCAAAAAGTATATGAACAGTCATAGATTTATGACTGAGTGACATAGACACTTTGTCCCTTTCCCAGAAACAGTATCCTGACTTGTCAGTATAATTAGCTGTGCCCACCCGGAATTGTTAAATGGGTACAGCAAAGGCAAGAAGGTGGTTGGTTGCTTTTCTTCTCCATCTTTCTTGTTCATCGGCTGTAAGCTCCAGCAGAAACTCCTGGTTGTTGTCCATCTAAACTTTGTGCCACAGCCTGAGTTTAGCGTATACATCCGTTTTACTAGTTTATTTGTGTGCAGTTGGTTGTTCCTTCCGGCTCGGGCAAGTGCACTCCGACTTCGAAGGAAGCTCCCCCAATCTACTCCTACGACATGCTTGTTGTGGAGGCAGTGGGTCTATTCTTGTTTTCCTCCCAATGGGATCCCGGAACCTACATAGGGAGTTTGTTGATTAAGGGGGCTCTTATTTTCTTCCAACCTTTATCCTTCCGTTCCCTGTATGGGTTTCCTTCAAAATCAGGATGCATCTGCCCAAGAAGTGGGGAATCAAGTCTGCACACAAATAAGTCAGATCTGTAAAACAGATATGCACTCAGAACTCATAACTATTTTTTTTTTTCTAAAAACAAAAGTTAATTGTGTCCTTTATAGGTATTGGCTGTTGTGCAGTTTTTCTAAGCAGTTTACTTTTAGTAACTTGTCCTTGCTTTCTTGACGTTACAATGCTGTATCATCGTCAGAATTAACGCTAAGTGGTCTGCTATAAATTTGGTCTATAAAAATACAGGGGGAGCACCATATATCCAAAACACCTAGGTGTGGAAATAAGACCCTTTTTTTTTCTTACAGTGGGAAAAGGTAGTAGATATCAATAAGATAGTGTTAATTGCAGTGAGAAATAGAGTGTTAAAGTATAGAGCCTTTGTTGTTATATTGCACACAAGACATGGACAATAAGCAGATGAGCTAAATAATATTTAATTGCAGCAGAAATGTGGGCTCTCCTTTAAATAACGGTCGCTAGCTGGAAGGCGACGGTCGCTTAGTCGGAGTTCACTCCCTTAGCTGAAACAAATGACATACTTACCTGTCATGCTACGGTTGCTTAGGGTTAGGCTAGGGTTTGGGTTAGGGTAACACATGTAGCGTCGAGTACTTACCCATAATAACGGTCGCTGTATGTGAAAATTTTCTTGTTTTTGATTTGTGGCTTGTCCACTCCGTATTTGCACTGCAGCCAAGGGAGTGAACTCCGACTAAGCAACCGTCGCCTTCCAACTAGCGACCGTTATTTAAAGGAGAGCCGAAATGTGATTTTTGAGAATATTGCATTAAAATCATGGAATATTAGAAAAACAAAGACTTAAAGGCAGATCAGAAAATTACACTTAGATATTAATGTTTTTCAGACACATTATGAGAAGGAATACACTTGAGAACTTGGTAACCACTGGCAAGATTGATGTAAGGAAAGCAAATGGAAGGCAGAGAGATAAATACCTGGATGACTTAGCCATATGGATGGGGTGAGACAAACACACTGACATGATACATGATGTTGGTGACATGTTCTTATGGGGATTGAACCCAGACAACTCTCAGCGGGCAAATGCACAAACCACTCTGCCACCACAGCTCCTTATTATATACTTACAATATTTCTATTGCCATTGCCCGTTGTCTTGAAATTCCCTGTAGAGCCTGAATAATGCATGGAAGTGCTGTGTGGTTTTGAGTGACATATGTATAAGGCAAGATCACGGGAACTAGAGAGTGCAAATAATCATTGGAGTGCATGCAGTAGCAATGAATAGGACGACTTGGCATCAGTTAGTTGGCTGCCTTTGCTCCATTAAGGGATAAAGGGCCAAAGAGAGAGTTGATAAAATGAATGTGTGTGGTGATAAAATATGCGGATGAACAAAAAATAATGGTGTTATCTCGTATTGTGATGTGTGTTTCAACTTGTCCATTTATGCCGCAGCTGAGATAGAAATGCATTCATTGAATTCTGCTGTACAGAGATAAAGAAACCTGACTTTTACAAGTGCCTTTTTGTCTCTGAAAATCTCAAACAACAAATGTTTTAATTAAATCTTGTACAGCTCGGATATTGTTTATCATGTGAATTGTTCATTTCTTATAATGGTTTCTTGCTTATATTCGCTTGTTTCAAGATAGCCTGTTAAGTGTGTCATCTATTGAAATTTGATGTTTGTATCATTCTTTGGAATTTGATGGTTCATTGTTTGTATCATTTGTTGGAATTTGAAGGTTTATTGTTTCTATCTTTAATTGGAATATATATATACATTTTTTTAATCACTTGTTGGAAAGTGATGGTTTCTGGATTTGTATCACTGATTAAAATTCGATGGTTGAGCTTGCAATATTTCATAATAGTCTGTTCAGTATGTCGTGACTTCTCATTTAATGGTTTGATCATAGTTGTATAATCATAAATTCTGTGCATATAACTGTGAAACAGTATCTCATTGTAGGTATTTGTTACATATATATGTTGATTCTGTGTCATCTATACCATATAATGACTTGTTGTTCTCTGTATCATGATTCGATTTCATATAATGGTTCCGAGTATCATTCATTTTGTAAACTAATTTTTTTTTTCTGTGCATCCTATTTCATTTATTAAAATGACAGTTTTTGCTTTATAAATTCAGCCTGTGTACAACACATTTCATGGTGTAGGTTGATCTGTGCATCACTTATTTCGTGAAATTTTGTCCTTTTTTAAGCGTGTTAACTATTTCATATAAGGTATTTTGATTTCTTTCTTTTTTTTTTTCTCTCGATATATCACTGTTTCATACAATGCATTGTATGTATCACTGATTTCATACCATGTTTTTTTTTCTTTAAAATATCACAGATATCATGCAATGGTTTTTTTTTCCCCCCGTCTTCAAAATATCACAGATTTCATGCAATGGTTTTATTCTTTTCTTTTCAAAAGCATCATCTGTTTCATATAACACATTCGGTATATCGTTGATTTCATGCAATGAGTTTTATTCCAACGCATCATGCATTATCTAAAATGCCATTTTCAATGTTATGACCTGATTCATACAGTGATTTATTATTTCATATATTCTGTCCGACTGCAGATTTTATTTTCAGCATCCATATTTTATTTTTGGTACATTGTAATATTTGGATTGCTACATAGTTTATTCCTGTGGTGAAGATGATGAAAAGAAGCAAAGTCCAGCTTTGTTTCTGTTTCTGCATGTCTGTTTTTTGTTTATTGTTTCTGTATGTGTGCCTGTTGTTTAGCAGTGTGTAATTGTGTACGTTTATTCAAATTATTTTTGGGAGTGGAGAATGTGCTAAAAATAAAATGCATTAAAATGTCATACTGATTGTCACAAAGTGATCATTTTTTTTTTTTTGACAAGTGAGAGAAGTATTTATTATGTGTGTGTTTTGAGCACAGCGACAGAGATTCCTTGTTTCTGATGTACACATGATGATGATGGAGATTGTGTATCGATATATGAGATGCGGCTGTAAAGCTTTGAACTTTATTTGGAGGAGTCACATCACCTAGCTGAAAACTGTGACCAACTTTGTTCTTCTTCAGCATTCTAAGCCCTTGAGGTTCATTACTGCAGATGTGACCCACCTCTGTACATCTCTGTCATTGGCCTTCTTGTTCCACTTTGTGACTCCCAAGTGTTGGAGGTCTGTGTTATATTATCTCTTCACCGTCTTTATGGTCTTCTTACATTTAACTATTTTGTATACAGTTGTCTCTCTGCTATCCCCACTATGTGCCCCAACTATGGCAGCCCTCAGTGCAATCTTCCTGACGATCTTTGTGTAGAACTCCCTCTGGGCTCAGAGCCACATCTCCAGTTTGGTCATCTTTTTTAGATGTTTGAGGAAAGTCCACTATAGCAAGTGACTTCTTACAAAGATCCCACCCAACTTCGTCATTTAATGTGCAGATCAGAATTTTCAGTTGCACCTAACAAACTCTAGAGCACAACTCACATGATTATTCAGAATTTGCCAATCGGAGAGAAGAAAGCTGGCCCACAGGAGAGACCCTGTGAGACAGAAAGAAGCACCGTCGAAGCACAATCCTCTTTTTGACCCAGATTGGAATAGATGCATAGCGAATATTGATTCCTGAAAGAGGATGTTATTTTTTGAATAACCAAGACTTAGTAACCAAACTTGAAGAAAGGTTCTGAACCCAGATGTAGAAAGAAGAACAAATGAGAGAAAGCATCATTTTTTTTGTTGAATATATCAGGATAAAGACAAACTAACACGTGGAGATGGAAACTAGAGAGTGACGTTAATGGGGTGGGGGAAGGCCATTGGGTGAGCTGCCTGCAATTGCAAAGGATAGGACAACCTGGAGAAAGTTGTTGACGACTAATGCTCATTTTGGGTATAAAGAGTACAGTTCACACTCCTTCTTCTTGGCTGTCACTGACTGTAAACTCTGATTAAAGTTCTGGTTGTTTTTGTCCAAGAACTTGGATTTTGCCTAAACTTCCGTTTGACAGATCTGGCTTAGTTATATACAGACTTTTGGTTCCTGGATTCTTAGGCAAATGCACCCAGACTTCAAAGAAACACTCCTAATTATTTGTTGAACAAACTCTCTTCTCCTTCTTCATTTTCTTAAAAGGGCTGTTGGCACGTTGTATTGTGGTTTATAGCGAAGCTACACCTTTCTGCCTAACATTTCCAGTTTCAGCAAACGCAAAAATTAGTCATCTTTTATAACTTGTTTGTTAGTGGGCGGTGGGTTTACTCTCCCCCACCACATGCAGGATAACTCCCAGCATTATAACATCTTGACCAGATGCGTAATCACTTATGATGCTTCTCAGTAATTGTAATAAGGCCCCCCCCCCCCCACACACACACACACACACACACACACACAGTAGTAAATATATATGAGACATCACTTTCTCGGGTTGTTAATGTGTTGTCTTATGTTGTACCAGCACTTCCCCATGTGGGTTCTGGTGTCACGAAGAGGGGAGGGAGGTTAATTTAACAAGCTGACTATAATACTATATAAATCTCCCCATGTACCCTACAGTTTTGTCTTGATTTGAGGTGGAAAAAGCCCAGCTGGTTTCTCTGTCAGCGGCATACAGTTTACAGAGTTCAGAGTACATGCGCAGCATTTCCAGGCGCCAAACAGTGAAGCTGCAAACCACAACACGGCGTGCCAACTGTTTTTTAATTGCGAATGCAGAAGAACAAGAAGACATGCAGTTAAGGGTCATTAGTTTGTTGTTGTACCAGGCGAGTCATTACCATTTTCATGTTTGTTGTATCAGGAGCGTGTTCTTGTTTGTTGTACCTGGAGAATGTTCTTGTCTATTGTACCATGTGAGTCATTACCATGTTCTTGTTTGCTGTATCAGGAGAATTCTTGTTTGTTGTACCAGTGAGTCATTACAGTGTTCTTGTTGTACCAGCTCTATGTCTGACTTTTTGTGTGAGTTGAATTGTTTGTAGATTAATTTATATATGTTGTGTCTTAACTCTTTCGGTACTATGCAAACCCACCATAGTTTCATCAGTTGGTCTAAAAAAATGTAAGGCTTTTTTTTTTCCATCACAGATGGTGGTTACATTGATACATTACATGCGAATTGTTTTTATTTTTTTTATTTTTTTTGTTTTTTTTTTGTTTATGCTCAGATTGTTGTTATTTTAATTTCCTTGGATTTCACAATTGGCTGCTTTAATCTAGAACTTCTCAGATAGTAGGAATTACAGACATCACAGGCTGGTACCGAAAGAGTTAATCAATCTCTGAATGCATTTTAATCATTGCCTCACTGTTACTTTGTCATAATTTTCTGGTGACATTTGACAAATGGCTCCATTGTAACTCATCTAACTCCAGTTTTATCAATTACATATGTTCAAACATGCCTGCCATTTTTGTTTGTTTCTTTTCTTTTTGTGTGTGTTTTTTTCATCAGTGAACACAGTGGAGCATTTTTTTGTCTCTTGTACTGATGTTGTGTTTATTTTTAATTTTACATCAGTGAATATATTAGGGCATTTTGTGTGTTGTCTGTTTGTGTGTGTGTGAACAAATTGGGACATATAGAGGGAATGGCAGATATTAGATAACAAGAGACAAAAAAATGTGTACCCAGTTGAGTTGAATGAGAGTAGGGAATGAAGCAGACCAACAAGATGGTAGAAGGTTAATATACAGGCACATGTACAAACATTTTGAGTCACCAACATGTGAAAGCCAGTGGCAGAGATGAATGGAGGCAGGTGATAGCTGCAGTGTCAGATGCCATGGATTATGAATGCCAGAGAAGATCGGTAAACAAAGGTAAAGCTAACATCCATACTTAATTACCTTACACCTGTTATTTGTAACATTGTATCTCCCATCAGCATACTTTTATGAATGGTCCATTCTGAGTGTTCCTGTAGCTATCACTTTTGTAGCCATCATAATGGTGTCATGCTGATTTGATTTTAAATGTTAATTCAGGGAACAAGTTAACTACATAATATACTGCCATGAAAGTGTATGGCCGTCACTGATAAAATACTAAAATGACATGAGTTGATATGAAGGGTCATGGTGCATGGGCAAAACTGTCGAGACTTTGTGCTCTGGAGAATCGGAATTTCATCAGTGGCCTTAATTTGTGTTACTGTCCCAGTGTGGGTTCCGGGGCCTCCTTGTGGGGAAAACAACAACAGACCCATTGCCTCCCCAGCAAGCATGTCTTAACTGGGGGCCTCCTTCGAAGTCGAGGTGCAAGAGCCTGAACTGCAAGAAACAACCAGCTGCACATAAGTAAGCCAGTAAAAGCGATGTGATGCAAAACTCAGGTCATGACTCAAATCCAAATCTAAATGGACTTTTTAAAAAAAAAAACTTTTTACAAAAATGTTAAGCTACATATATATATTGAGGCTTTAAAGTTCTACCAATCATTTGACACTTTTTTTTCTTGCGTGGATCAGTGACTACCATCTCCTGGGCATGGATGTGGTCTGATGTGGGCCTGTGGGATGGATGCCCACTCTTCCTGAAGTGCCTGGAACAGATCACGACCATTGGCTGGAGCAATGTTTTGGCGACAAACACGTCTTTGCAGTTCATCGTACGGGTGCTCAGTCTGACTCATGTCTGCAGGCAGGGATGGACAGGGAAGGGTTTGAATGTTATTGACAGCCAGTAACTGCGTGGTCAACTGTGCAGAGTGGGGTCTGGCCTTGTCCTGTTGAAAAGTTATCTGTTGGCTCCCCAAAATGGAAGGACATGTCGAAGAATTTCATCGACTTATCGTAGTGCATTTTAGCTTCCTTCAGTGTGCACCAATTGACGCCTTCCGGTGTGATGGATCATTCCCCACACCATTACACCTCCACCACTGTGCCGCAGAGCTTCATTAACACAATTTTCAGCTAAACCTTCATTTCGCCCACGGTAGACCCTACGCCGTCTATCATGACGCTGCAACAAAAAGAAAGGTTCGTCACTGAACCAGACACGTCTCCACTGATTGTTACTTGCCCAGGGACGATGTTCGATGGCCCAAAGAAGTCGATTTTCGCGGTGGCGACGAATAAGGACAGATCCTCGCTGTGGTCGTCGAGCGGAAAGTCCAACATCATGCAGTCTGTTCCAAACAGTTTGATCAGACACATGACGTCCTAGAGGCAATTCCTGTGCAGTTGAGGAATATGTTGTAAACCTGTCTCTGAGGTGACGAAGCCAAATGAAGCGATTCCCCGCTGCTGTTGTCACTCTGGGTCGTCCACTGCGATGTCGGTCTTCAACTAAACCAGAGGCTTGGAACTGGTGCCAAAGTCGACTGATGGTACTCTGATGCACTTTTAGATGCCTGGCAACCTGACTTTGACTTTCTCCTGCGTGCAATCAGCCATTAGCAATATTCCTTAAATTTATCGACAGAGGCGCCATTTGCGACCGCTTGAAAATGAACTGATCGTTTTGGTGTATCGTTATCATTTTATAGGGTCTCAACTGCGTAGGCAGTGAATAGTGTCCACCGCAAATTGTGTTGCCTATTCCTGCGCGCATCATGAGCTATGCTCACAAATATGGTCTTAAACACAATTTACCACTGCATTATAACGATTACAAAAACCCACGCACTCATGTTCACTGGCCAAGGTAAACAACATTTGAGACTGCTTTTCACATTCCCGAGTACGCGACGTTGTAGATAAACAGAAGACCAAATTACATTTATTGCTCAACACATTGAAGATGCGTTCCAGGAAAAAAAAAGCACACTATTGCAGTCTGGGTGGATATGGAAAAGGGCTTCGACAAAGTGTAGAAAAATGGGCTGAAACAAAAGCTACTTGAAAGTGGAATATCCCATCACATGCTTGGGTGGATCGTAAAATATCTTGAAAATCGATCTGCAAGAGTAAAGATACAGGGTTCAAGGAGCAGATCAGTCACAATGAAGCATGGAGTTCCACAAGGCGGAGTTCTGGCCCTAAATTCTTTTCCTAGTTTACATTAACGACATAAAATCAACCCTCTGTAATGGAGTTCAAGCTGTTATGTATGCCGATGATCTGGCACTACTGAGTTCAGAGGAGGACATTGGAAAAGCACAAGAACCCATCGGAACTCTAGAGAGGTGGTCCAATAGTTGGTACATGCCTGTAAATGGGGCCAAAACCACACACACAATTTTCAGTCTCTCTACCAAACCCCAGAAAGTTTCACTTACATAGGGCAGCCAGGCACTGAAACATGATGACTCACCGTCATATTTAGGATTAACCTTTGACCCAAGACTCGCATGGAGAAAACAGATAGAAAAGACACAGAGCAAGGGACTCAAGAGAATACAACTGATGAGGAAGTTAGCTGGAACAGACTGGGGGGCAAACCTCAATGTCCTTAAGAGGACCTATACAGGCTATGTGAGGCCAACACTAGAATATGGAATAGCTGCTTGGGGCACAGCAGCTAAATCAAATTTTCAGAAAGTCTCAAAGATCCAAAACCATGCTCTCTGTATTATGACAGTGGCAATGCGCTCCACGCCCATATCAGATATGGAAACAATTACTGGTCTCCATGATCTTGAAGATAGGAGAGACACAAAGCTCCTTACCCAGCTCTCCAAATACCACCACTTTACAGAACAACCCATGCACAGCCGACTGCAGAAACCCCAGAAGGCTAGATAGACTAAAGAGAACCTGTTTTTTTTTTTTTTTTAAAGAACGCAAATGCCAAGCTCGCTGTCTTTAAACTTCCTCCCATAATACCAAATGTTCCACTTAAACCGTACAACGACTGCCCCCCTTGGCTTAGGGATAGCCTACCAACAGTCAGAACCACTGTAACAGGGATCTTCTGCAAATCACCAATGAGCAGCACTGATATGAAATCAATTACAGAAGGAGAGATCAATAGACTTTATCCACACCAGAGTTGGATTTGAGTGTATACAGATGGTTCAGCCAAGAGAACAGTAAGAGACGGAGGAGGAGGAATATACATAGAAGGCCCAAATGGTTTAAAAATCAACCAGGCTGTACCAACAGGTTTATATTCCTCCAATTACAGAGCAGAGGCAGAAGCACTTCTAGCGGCATGTTCTTTCCTAAATGGACAACAGCACAGCAAATATAGCAGAGTGGTCTTTCTGACTGATGCTATGTCAGTTCTACAAGCAACTGTTAACCCAAAAGACACTCAGTTTGTAGACTTGACGCAACAGCTGATTTACTTGGGCTTTTCAGTAGAACGATCTGTACTGCAGTGGATTCCAGGTCACTGTGGCTTGGAAGGCAATGAAATAGCGGACAGATTGGCCAGAAGCGGCAGTGACATGGTACAACCAAATAGCGACTTAACCCACCAAGAGATGAAAACATTAATACAATCTAGTATCCAAGAAAGATGGCTGGATACCCACACCAGATTTTCTTCCCGAGACTCACTTCATCGCCTCTCTAGAGAGGGACAGTGTATTATATTCAGACTGTGCACAACAGATTTCGTCAACATATGTTCAAATTTTTCGGTGTAGGAAATACGGAGACGTGTCCCTGCAGCGTGGCACCCGAAAATGCTGAGCATGTGCTCCAACACTGTCAACTGTATGCTGACAACAGAGACGCAATCTGGCCTGTTCCAGCCACACTGAAGACAAAACTGTATGGTACACGAGAGGATATGGATTGCACGATAGCTTTCATAAAGGCTACCGGCATCCTGATATAAGTTTTCTGACAGAAGGATCGAAGAAGAAGAAGAACTGGCACCTTTCCGTCTTTCCAGACGATAGTGTTTTATTGCGCTATGAGGAGGCATGAGACTCACAGCTCGTGCCGATGGCGAGTGTGACTAGCAAGACCCGCCCGTGTCAAAAAAAGTCTTCCACAATGATAGCATGGGATTTCAGGACCATTTTTGTCAACATCTGTGTTTAATCTGTTTCTTTTCAGACGCTCAGCTCTCATCCTTTCTGCAATCATTTCTTCCTTTACTCTCATTCCCTTCCTGATATGCCCTTTCCACACAACACGGTCATGGCATTTGTTCCCAATGAGTCCGCCTCAACAACAGTATCATTCATGTCGCGCTTGCACTCATCTTTATATCGTAGTAGAGATCGGCCTCGACATCTTTAATTCACCATAAAAGATGACCTTATAGACTCTGCCATCCTCCATTCCAGGTGACCCAGGCACCTGAGCCTTCGTAGACTGAGCATGGAAAAGACTGTTGTAATACCTGCTCTTTCCAGTACCTCAGTGTCTGTGATTTGGTTCTGCCACTTAATGCCAAGTATTCTTCTTAGGCATCGCATGTGAAAGCTTTTAAGCCATCTCTCCTGGTGCAAATAGGTTGACCAAGTTTCACTGCCATTAAGCAGAGTGCAGAGAACACAAGGCTGATAGACAAGGGTTTTTGTTTTAATAGTGAGCTTTCTGTTCTCCCTAACTCTCTTTGTCAATCTGCTCATTGTTGTCGCTGTCTTACCTATCCTGATGTTGATTTCATGGTCCAGCGATAGTTTACTATTCACTGTGGAACCCAGATAGGTAAAATAGTCTACTGTCTCAAACTCTTCACCGTCAATGTAGACTTTAGGTCTGTCATTAACACCTTGCACCATAACCTTTGTCTTCTTTTTGCTGACTGTTAGTCCAAATTCACAGCACGCATCCGCAAAGGCAGATAGTAAACATTGCAGCTCCTTCTCTGAGTGGGTGGTTATTGCGGCATCATCTGCAAACAGCAGCTCTCTGATAAGTACTTATCTTATCCTGGTTTTGGCCTTCAGCCTGCGAGCATTGTAAAGGCTACCGTCAGATCGAGAATATACCACCCTCCTGATCTCGAAAGGCATTTGTCAAAAGAAGTGAAAAGTATATTACAAAGAGGGTAGGAGCAAGTACACACCCCTGCTTCACTCCATTTTTTAATACAAACCCCTCAGATGTTACACCATCAAAGTTGATTGTACCTTTCATACCTGTGTGGAACGACTCAATAATACTTAGTAGAGTAGGTGGACACCCAATCTTCTTCAGTGCGTTGAACAGACCTTTTCGACTTACCAAATCAACAGCCTTGGTAAGATCAATAAAAGCAACATACAGTGGTTGATTTTGTTCGCGGCATTTTTCCTGCATATATGAATATATATAACCAAGTTTAATTAAAATGCATAAATGTCCATTAATGCAAAATAACATAACACAATATATCCCAATTACAACCTAGGTGGGCTGAAGTGGTTATGGTCGTTTAAATTACTACTTCTGTGTAGGGTCATGATAACATTGGGCCGGGTGTGCAGAGAGTGGCTAGCAGGTGCTACGGAGGTTGAAGTCTTAACAGTTGATTCACTACAATTCACGCTCAGGTGATCTGATTATCTATACAGATGGTTCAGTGTTGAGAGGAAAGAGAAGTGCCTGGGGTACAAGACAGCTTAGCATATACCACCACAACATCTAGCATGAGAATGGAGGTGGAGGCAGTAACTGCAGCTCTCCGGTGGTTTGAGAACAAGATGCTCGAATTACATGTCGTAATTGTAACAGACTCTGAAAGCATGCTGAAAAAGGTGAAGACAGGGATGCTTCGAGCAGAGTGGCAAGCTTCACTTGAAAGGTCACGGGTAGTGAGCATACTTTAGATCTTTTCTCCAGGCCGTGCCGGCGTGGTGGGTAATAAACAGGCAGACAGATTGGCTGTATCTGCACAACTGGGTGGTGAATTGATACATAACAAGGCAGATGTGGTCAAGACCCTTTGGGAACAAGCAACGGAATCAGTAGAGAAAGATTATTATGGCTTGGATAGAATGAGGCACCTGGATGTAACCAGAGGGTCTGGTCGGCTCACTACACTCAGAGGAAAGGCAAGATGAACTTTTAACTAGATTATGACCGGTACCATCAGTATTGGAACTCTGGGCTGGCTGCTGAAGATGATGACGGAGCATGCATGTGAATGCCCCGAGTACTGTGATGTCAATTCTTTACTCAACTTAACTACTAATTCTATCTTAATCGTATGAACACAATTAATCCTGGAGCAGATACTGCCAATAAGAGTGAAATGTTGTTAATCGTTCATCTATTCTAGGCCATATTATATGATACCTGATTACCAGTTCCTTTCCTCGCAGCCTTCGTTTGGTAACATTGATAACATTCTTTAAAATATGTGGCACCCGTTTTGTAATTAGTGAGGAACGCTCGGTGACACAGAGACAACATGAAGCTCCTCAGTCCCCTCCATCCCATGCATATTTGCTAGGCAAAAGTTGATAAAACCTCAAGATGTCTAATCCTAGATTAAGAACACAATAATACTAATACTATGCTGAGTTGTAAACACATATAATAAAATTCGAAGTAATATGAAATACGTAAATAAATACTTCTAAGGGGAATTTCTACACTTGGTTAAGTTGGGGGAGGGGCGGCGCTTAGCATCCTTATAAAAGTATTAGGGCAAAAAAAGAGGGGGGGGGGGGGAGTCCCTTAACCTAAGTCTTTGCCGAAAGGGTGCTGAGCCTCAAGATTCTGGTTACCCTGATGAGGAATGTCATTACAGCACGGAAAGTAAACGTTGCGGCTATAGAGCCGTCATCAGCACATTACATGAATCAAAACCATACGAATACACAAAAATCGCTTAACTGATGTATCCCGAAGCAGCCACGTTGGTGTCTTGCCAGTGGAATTAAACGAAACGCGCGGCCCAAGAATGAATAGCCCGAGAATTCTAAGGGCCGTCACGGCAACGCGAGGATTGTAGATATAACTTTTAAGACTTATATGGAAGGTGGCTTTCGGGAATTCCAGTCGTTTCCCCTGAACTACATATGGACATCTCATGCATAAAGGTGTTTAGTAGCAGGTTGGGCATAAATGGGACTCAGACGTAGGACGTAACCGGCTCTTGACCAACCAGAAAGTCCTTGAGGCTACTGTCACATCTGTAGGCAGGGTCAGCCCTTAGGATGGAGAGATGCCTGAGGAGAATGTTTTTGGCACGTATTTTGTGATGGTGGTAGGTAAGTGAGAGGATAGATAGGTCTGTCTTAGTGACGTTAAGGCTTGGAAGCGAGGGCCTCGGCACGACTGACAGCCCGTAACTGGTGAAAGGCAGCAGATAAGACGTGTTCAGGGTAATCTCGAAGCCGGAAGATGTCCCGCATTTCCAGGGCCCTATGGTGGAGGTCATCGTCCTCCTGACACAGTCTACAGAGGTGTAGAAGATGGGGGAGATGGATAAGTCTTTGTAGGAAGAGGGATGAGAGGATGTGTAGAGAAAAAAAGCTTGGGAATCAGTAGGCTTATAGTTTTCTTTAGGTGCTGAAACCATTAGAATCCAAGATAACAGTGACATCCAGAAAATGCACAGATGACAGTTAAATGTTTGAAGTAAATCGGATGCTAGGAAGTTAGAGAAAACAAAAATCAATGAAGGCCTGCAGTTCCAACAGGGGCATATCGGAAACACCGTGGCGCGGTGATTTCGGTCACAGGCATGAGGCAAAGTTAAGTCTGATGTGATGTGTATAAGGAGATACTCCGTACCCCACTCGGGCGCCAGTCCTTCACTGTTCTGGTTTTACGGAACCTCATGCAAGACTCCTGCTGCACGTCCCAGTCGTGCGCCACGGATAATGTCTCAAATGAGCATTAACAGAGTTGGCAGGGGATCTCGGAGCTGGCGGCCCCTAGAGGTGTAGTGTCCTTTCTGGCTCTCACCAGCCCGCCCCCAAACGCATGGGTGAAAAGTCTAACAAAACTCAAGGATTGCTCGCTAAATGTACCATCAAATGACAACTCTCGGTTAAAATTCTGGAGCGAATGGAAAACTGTGCTGCTGAGACTCAACCCTGACTGAGAGATTTACCCGCAGCCAAGACGAGTAACATCTCTTTTGGGCGACTTCTCGCAGCAAGATCCTTCCTATGTACATCCTCTGTCAATCCTCAGTGTCGTCGTCACCGCGCTGAGGTACACCACGGCAGCAACTTTTCATATGCTGGCTAGGAAATAATGTCCGATAAAGTTATACCCCACGGCACACATGCAAGCTCAAAGTCCGACGATCATAATTCGTACCGAATAGGAAAAAGTCCAAATGTCTGTATCCACTGGTCCCACTCGTCCGAGTGTTGGGACCAAACAGGTGAAGCCACGCCTGACGCATTTTGCTTCCCCATTCTGTCGTGCTAAGGGCACAGCTGAAGCAACGTTAAAGGTGTCTAACGTACGATGAAAAATAATGTACCTATTTGTGTGGCCAGAAAAGTCCTGGACCTGCGGGCTGCTTCCCGCTGATCTCCGGAGAGCGCAGCCTTGTAGCACGGGAAGTTCAATACACGGTTGTGAGGTTAAGCAGTCATGGGCAGGACGTGACGATTCCTTGGGTGAGCCCAGAACCAGAGCATCATGTGTCGGCTCTGCTTTTATGGAAGCCTCCTTGGATAGTGGGGAATGCCCATGATCTGCCCCTGCCTTCCCTTGAGGGCCGAAAATTCTACCTAGGGCTGCCTTAAGGACGACATTCCGGGAGCCACACCTGTTAAAGGTCAAAGAGGACACCACACAAATGAGGCAACATCTCGACCCACACAAAACAATGGCCACATTCAACCTAGAAATAGGCTTGACGTCTTCCCTCGAAGTCGGATTACATCTGCCGGAGAAGCGGGGAACGAGAACTGCAAACAAATAAGCCACTAAAACGGATGTACACGCAAAACTCAGGTCAAGGTAAAAGCCAAAAATCCATTTGGACGAACAACCGCGACTTACCGCCGGAATTCACAGCCGGTGAACAAGAAGAAGTAGAAGAAGAAGAAGGAAACACCGATGCAGTCATCTATATACCCATGAAAAGGCAGACATAGCTGCGTCCCATCTTGGTGCCCATGATACGTAAGGTAAACAGCACACCGGCTGCTTTTACTTTCCAAGACATTACCTGGATAAGAGATATAGTCACATTTTTTTTCGCAAAATGCGTCACGGATGGCAGTGATGGCATCGCTTTTGTGCAGTACGAGACCAGTCATTGCAACCGCCGTGTCTGTCAGATCAGGCTCGCTGTTTCAAACATCGTCATTCCCCCGACATATGTTCAAAGCTTAGACCAGACAGCCATGCGAGATGTGCTTGATCGTCTTCTTCTTCGCGTTCACCAGTTATAAACTCCGCAGAAAGTTTTAGTTGCTCGACTACTTCTGAGTTTTGTTCTTGTTCTAGAACCTGAATTGTGCGTGCATATCCGTTTTACACATCTGGCTTATTTGTGTACAGGTTGTTTGTTCCTCACCTCTCAGGCAGCTGCACTCCGACTTCAAGCAAAACGGCCCTTAAAAGTCAACTTTTATGACATGCTTATTAGAGGGCAGTGGGTCTACCCACAGTGGGATATGTTGCGTGAGTCAATTCAGCAGACATCAAGAGAGACAATCCCACCAACCCATAGAGGTGCAAAAAAGAAATGGATGTCAACCGAAATTCTGCAGTTGATGGATGAAAAAAGGAAGAAAAAGAATGATAAAGAATAATTCTTTAGAATACAAAAAGAAATAGTGAATAAATGCAAAGTTGCTAAAGAAGCCTGGTTGAATCAAATGTGTACAGAGGCTGTCGAAAATTAAAGGAAAGACTCACATTCCATGTACCAACAGATAAAAATGTTAACAGGAAAGATGACACGTAACAGCACTGGATGTTTAAAATCAAAAGATGGTGACTTATTAATGGGACAAAGTAATATAATTAACAAATGGACAGAGTATGTTTGGGAATTGTATGATAATAATAGACCAGATGTAGAACTGCGGACCAACAATAATGGTCCACCAATAATGACTGCAGAAGTCGAGGATGCATTACATCATATTAAGAAAGGAAAAGCCCCTGGGCCAGACAATATATCACTGGAAGAAATCGAAGCACTGGGAGATTTTGGAATGGAAATAATAACTAAACTGTTAAATGATATTTATAATAGTGGCTATATTCCATAGTTATAGCTCTGTCACAGTAAAAAAAGGGACACTTTAAAATGTGAAGACCATCGCACAATAAGTCTTTTGAGTCACATGACTAAGATTTTACTGAGAATAATTATGAGAAGAATAAGAAACAAAATTAAACCAGAAATCAGCGAAAACAATGTGGATTTGTAGAAAGAAAAGGTAAAAACAATGCCATATACATCATAAGGACATTGTCAGAAAGAGCTATAGAAGTAAAGACTGTTTTGTACTTGTGCTTCATAGACTATACAAAAGCATTTGACTGTGTAAAGCATGAAGAAGTAATCAAACTGTTAGAAAAATTAAACATTGATGGGAAAGATCTACGAAAAATAACTAAAATTATTAAAATGTCTTCGCAGCAAACAGCAGCTTTAAGAATTGACAACTTTTTAGGTACACTTCAAAGCTTAAGTACAACAAAGATGGCTGCTGTCACTTGATTTGTTTTCACTATATAGTGAATATATAATGAGATCTTTAATTGATATGCCCGGAATTGTGGTTGGTGGGCACAATATAAACAATTTGCGTTATGCTGATGACACAGTCTTGATAGACACTGTGGTGTTGGAAAGTGGAAGAATGACCCTCAGTTTGAATAATGGGAAGACAGAAGAATTGGTGGTATCAAAGAAACGAATTATTCCTAAATGTGTAATAAAAGTCGATGGTGCTATTTTGGGACAAGTACACAAATTTAAGTATCTGGGGACATGGATAACATCAGATGGAAGATGCATTATTGAGATAAGAAACAGAATAGAACAGGCAAAAACTGCATTTTATAAAATGAAGTACATATGGCTGTGAATCCTGGACAATCGGTAGACAGGCCAGACAATTTCTTTAGGCCTCAGAGATGTGGTTTTACAGAAGAATGCTTAGAATACCTTGGACAGCCAAAAAGAGCAACCTAGAGGTTTTGAAAGAGGCCGGAGCCTGAAGACAAACAACTTATCACATACTTCAGAAGGAGACAGTCATCATTTTTTGAACATGTTGTGACTACTGGAAAGATATGTGGAAGGAGGGACAGAGGAAGACAACGAGAGAAGATTCTTGACAGTCATGTTGTATAGCATGGAAGTGTGTCGCCACACGAACTGATACATGCTGCAGGAGATCGCAGATTGTGGAGAGGCATGATCGCACACGCCAGTCGGCAAAGCACCTGATGATGATGATGGGTTTACCCCTCCCCTTTTCACACACACACACATACACACACACACACCTACACACACTCACGCACCCACGCACGCACGCACACACACACACACAGTTTGAGAAATGCCACCCTGGTATCAAATTTGATGAAAAGGAAAATCCCAAACTGCACCTCCAAGTGGTGGAGGGTGGGAAACACACCATAGTGTGGCTAACGCAAATACGGGGACCGAGTATCCACCAGAATAAGTGGATCACTCCACAGCTAGGCAGATAGTCGGAAATTACTGTCAAAGGTGCAGGTTAAAATACCCCATGTGTATGTGGATTACAACGGAAAACCCCATTATGTTCGCAAGAAAACTCAGATCGTCATCAGGTTACTGATGGCAATTTTTAAAAAGTTAAGAAAATTAATAGTGTTAAACTAACAACGTGGAATGTGAGAACACTTGCAAAATTGGGAAAGACAGAAAATGTTATAAAAGAAATGGAATGTATGAAGATAAACATCCTAGGAATTAGTGAAATGAGATGGAAGGGTGCTGGAAAGATAAGAAAAAGATAAGTACACATAATATACTTGGGAAGCGACAAACATGAAAGGGGGAAGGGGTGGGAATACTTTTTGATAAAGAAACAGCAAAAGCAATTGTAGATTACTTGAGTATATCAGATAGGGTTATTATAGTTAAAATCAAAGGCAAACCAATAAATATAAACATAATACAAGAGAATGCCCCAACATCAGTTAGCAGTGAAGAGGAAATTTACGAAGATTTAAATCTGACAATTGCCCAAACAAAATCACAAGAAATTAAAATAATATTGGGAGATTTTAACGCAAAAGTTGGGAAAGACAGAACGGTTTATGTAGTTGGAGAATATGGTTTAGGATCAAGAAATGAATGAGGTGAAACTGGTAGAGTGGGCGAAAATAAATGATATGATGAGTTACAAGGGGATCTGACCGACGCTCGAAACTCAGGGGAAAAGCGAGACAGAGATACAATCAGACAGTTACTAGTAATTTTAACTTTTCGCTTGTTGCTGATGATGGTGACTGAGCGCTTATGGTGATGTCGATTCTCAATTCAACATTTAAAATAAATTACTGCTACAAAATATGAACGTAAATCTATAGTCTATGCTGAATTGATTTTACATAGTCTTCTGTAGTTTAAGTTTTTATACGAAAATTAAAATCTTAAGACAAAATATCACATACTTCTATATATAACTACAAATATAATAAAATAACAACTAAGATTATTTGAAATATTTATGAAGTTTAATAAATATGACAAGTTTTTATAAGCGTCAGGAAAACCCTGAGCTTTCAGACGAGGAAGGACAGTGTCGGTTGGGTTGATGCTAGCGATGGGCGGCCATATTCCCACGCGTAGCATTATTGTTAAACAGTTTTAATAATGGATTAATTGTGGAACTGATGTAGACCTACTTCGTCTAGGAAATTATTTATTTGTTTTTAACCAGGCTGTTGAAAACGGAAACCGCTAAAAATGGAAGCAGTTAGAGCTTTCAATAATGAGGTAAGATATAGGAGGAGTTGTTGTCATATTCGAAACGATGGTGTCGCCCGGTGAGGTTGTTGGAGTTGGTCAGTTGGTGGTGGTGTCAGACTGCGTTTGTGTTTGTTGTATGTAGCAGAGACGATGTTGTCTTACGGTTTGGATGTTAGAATGGTAAATACTAGAACGTTTTCTTTGAGCACATACGCTCATAATTTGCACACTCACTCAATGTTGATTGATCTGTTGGTGTTGCGACGGTAGCCTGCAGACTCTGAGTCAGTTTGTTTGTCAACCAGGGAATAATTAAATAAATACTAACTACACTACTACACTTTGCAAAACATTGCGGGAGTGTGTGGCTCGGGAACGTACACATTTATAAAGCTCTAAATAGATTACCACAATGAACAAACAACTGGAAAATCGTATCAATTTATTGGAGATGTGGATATACAGAAGATTAGGTCGTATTTCATGGAAACAAAAGCTATCAAATACAGAGGTACTGAGGAAATTGGGAATGAAAAGAGAGTTGCTAGGTGAAATAAAAAAGAGACAAGTGAAATATTTTGGTCACATTAAAAGAAAGACATAACACTAATAACAGTATTCAGTATTGTAAAGATCATCCTAGAGGGAAAGGTTCAAGGTAGGCAAGCAAAAGGCAGACAGCGTTACAAGTGGGAGGATAACATCAAGAGATGGACGCACAGCAGTATGAGTGAGTGTACATCAAGGGCAAAAGACAGGGCTTGTTGAAGATCCATTGCAGCCAACCTTTATTGTGGATACGGCACCTGATTGATTGATTGAAATAGATTACCAGATTACATCTGTCAAAATGTATGTGTTTTGACGTTAATCATAAGATAATGTAAGGAACACCTGTCCCAGCTGTACTTTGCTACATGATCCTGTTGTGCCGTAATAATATGTTAAACATGACATAGGTTCGGGTACTCATGACAAAGTGTCTGAGAGTAGCTCCCAAAAAATTGCCTAAAATTAACTAAAATGAGGTGCCGTACACTGTACCACTGCGTTTCACCCCCCAAAAAAAAACCTTGCTATCCAGTCTTACTTACTGTTTCGATAATCATTGATCAAATGCAGTCTATGGATGGTTTCTAGTTCTTTCATTATCATTCACCTCATAGAATTTCTTTTGAACATTCTTGCCTCCTCATCCATTTGTTTCCTATTTATTTATTTTTAGTGTCTATTTGGTGTTTCTCTGTATTTTTATAATTGTTGATATCTATTTAAATATTTATGTCCAGACATATATTTCTCTTATTTCTTCACCCTTCTTAAATTCACCCCCTCCCCTTCCACCTCCCAATGTGGCTTCCAAGCCCCATTTGGTGAATGATACTGGATGGGGGCAGAGGAATACCCCTCCCCCACAACAAAAATGTAATAGTAATAGGAAATGACTAATTATGGCAGTTTCCTTTGAAGTCCAGAGTGCTTTTGCCAGTGAGGCAAGAAATCAACAGTCTGCATTCTTCAAAATAAGCCATATCTTTAAAACAGATGTGCATACCGAACTATATTTTGCTACCAAACCAGTTGAAGAACAGACGATAAAAAAATAGACCAGATCACCAGGCTACAGAGTACAGTAAACTAAAAATATACAACGCACGCTGTTAGTGGAAAAATGTCTTGATACAGGCAGGGGTTGTTAGTCACGCTCGTCTTCGCCATTGGGCTGTGATTCCTGTGAAAGGTGCCAACAAAAAATGGACTTGACACAGCGTGTGTCACCAAGATGAAGTGCAACCAATTTTGACCAATGTCAGTATAAATAAACAAATAAAAACAAAAACCTCTTCTTTTTTTTTCAGCTTTCCTCATTGTATGAGAGTAAGCCGCCAGTGTCCAGGGCCAAGATGGCTCAGGTCACCAAGTCTGCCATCAAGGCCATAAAATTTTATAAACATGTTGTTCAGAGTGTTGAAAAATTTATTCAAAAGGTAAGTCTGCTTTCCTCTTTAATCTGTTTTGGTTTTGTCAGTGCTTGTTTAAGTTGTAATTTCATTACTACACAAATTTTGAAAGTTGACCAGCCTAAAATAGGTACCAGGTAAAGTCCTGTGATGTAAAGGCAGTCGGCATGATTTTAATAACTCTGTGCTGATTGGTCAGTAAATATATACCTGACATTATATGCCTGATGTGCCATTGATGTAGAAAAGGAATATTTTACTTACTTATTAAGTTATAGCCACAAACATTTATTTCTGCTTCCATCTCTCTTTTTTCCTTTTCAAGTGAGGTCAGAAGAGCAGAATGTAAAATGAGCCTGCATAGCCAGTTCATAACTCTTTGAAAATAAAGTTTTTTCATTCATTCTGTTTCACTGTCTGTCTTCTTATCTCTCTCCCCTTTTCTTCCTCTTGCTTTCTCTTTCTCTCCTTTCCCCTCTTTCCTCCTCAGTTTTTGTCTGTTTATATCTCTACTCATTCACAAATAATATTTTATACTTTAGAAAAGTATCTGTTCTACAGAGATATTTCTTGGTTGCTGGTAGTCCTATAACTGAGGATCTGTGGTAGCACAGGCTAGTATACTTGCCTGCTGGGTCTGTGTTCATGTTGGAATCTACCCATAACAGAGATTTAAAAAAAAAACTGCATTACTAATCCTTCCAGAAACGAGGTTGTAAGGTACTTCTACACTCCACAGTAGAAGAGGAAAGACTAAGATATCTCTACACCTCAAGGTAGAAGAGGAAAGACTAAACAAGTCTAAAGTACCTCTGCACCTCAATGTAGAAGAGAAAAGACTAAACAAGTCAAAAGTACCTCTACACCTCAAGGTAGAAGAGGAAAGACTAAACAAGACTAAAGTACATCTACACCTCAAGGTAGAAGAGGAAAGACTAAACAAGACTAAAGTACATCTACACCTCAAGGTAGAAGAGGAAAGACTAAACAAGACTAAAGTACATCTACACCTCAAGGTAGAAGAGGAAAGACTAAACAAGGTAAAATACCTAAAATTAAGGTAAATAATGTCTCAGAATGGGGGAGAAAAGACTAAACAAATTATATTTTTTCAACGCTCTAGAATAGTTGATAAAAGGCAGAACTAGTCAAAGTGACCCCACCATCTTGCTGTAAACAACAACAAAACGTGCCAGCCACCCTTTTAAGGACAAACAAACAGTATATAAGAAACTATAAGTGAATGATTCTTCATATTTTGTTTTTGTTTTTTAAATTCCAGTGCAAGCCTGAGTACAAAGTCCCAGGTTTATACGTCATAGATTCCATTGTTCGACAGTCCAGGCATCAGTTTGGCCCCGACAAGGATGTTTTCTCTCCTCGTTTCACTAAAAATATTGTGACTACCTTTACCAATTTATTCAAATGCCCAGTCGATGAGCGGGTGAGTATCTTTTTCTGTCCTTTCTATTTTCTTGTATCATAGATGTTTATGATTTTGTGCAGGGAGTCTCCATGGCAATGGGTGATGTTGTCAGTTTCCATCTTTACTTCCCAGGACATTACCTGGTACCCATTTTAGGCTGGGTTACCTTTGGGAGCTAAGTTCAGAAAAAAAATCCCTCTCAGAGTGGATTTGAATCCTAGACCTTCAGGCCAGCAGATGATCTGTCATTGGTCAGTTCACTCATAATTTTTGTGTCTTTTGTTATTATCAGCTTTTTGCTACTAGGCATCTCAGTTTAACAGATGATGAGTTACGGAGCCAGGAAACGCTCAGTTGCTTGGTATGCTGTGTCTAACATGTGGTCGATGGATAAGTGCCAACGCTGTTGTATTAATGTGCTTTCTGTGCTTGGGCTTCTGGCCCGTGACGATCCCTATTACACATTTTTTCCCTCTAAATTAAGCTTAGTTGAATAGCCCGGCTATACTCCGAATAACGGCCACATATTATATCGGCTAAAAACAGGGCCTCAGTCACATTTAAATTGTGGACTTCCGGCGACCATACCGCCACCGCCGAGAGTATCTTCCACGCTGCTACGCGCGGCGCGGGGCTAAGCTAGATTGCTGGGACTAAGTAGCAAAGCTGCAGGAGATGCTGAAGCTGCTGCTCGTGTGTCTCCGCAATCTAATTTACATGTGACTGAGGCCCTGTCAGGGTGTCTTTTTGGCCTCCATAATATGTGGCCGTTATTCGGAGGATAGCCAAAAGCTCTGTTATAGGTTGCCAGTGACTCCTTCAGTCGATATTCTTTTTAGGTTTCCCTCTACGTTTTGATGTTTTCTGTTTATTTTGTATGCTCTGGTTACTGTCGGGATCTGAGCCATAATGAACACCTAAATATTAGATACATTCGGGAGGAGAGGTGCTCTCTCCACTTTCTCAAATTCATGCCTACACATATAAGAGATGGCTATAGAACTCCATTGATGCATCACCATGATAAAGTCAGGAGACAAGTTAATGCATAAAGTTTGCAAGTGCCTTTATATCATTGCTTTTGTTACTTATATATTTCATGTTTTTCCTCAGTATGTATAAATGTTTGCAGTTGGCTTTAAGTCATTATTTGTCTTATATTTATGCTTTTCCTGAGTATGAACAGTAAATCTCATTAACACAAATTCCAAAGGGCTGATTTCTTAAGCGAGATCATGTTAATAAGATGTTACTGTACAAACTTTTGCAGTTGACTATATATAATTTTTGTCAGATTTCATGTGTATTTACAAAATGATTGCTTATTTCAGAGCCGTGTGGTCAGGGTTCTCAACTTGTGGCAGAAGAACAATGTGTTTCCAATGGAGGTTATTCAGCCACTCCTGGACCTGGCTGCAGATCCAGAGAATCCAGATTTGGTGATTGCAGGTGGCTAACTTGACTTCATTGTGTTTAGTTTATATTGGGGTATCTGTGGTCAAGTCATCAGTCTCACACTCAAGGGTTGTGGGTTCATTTTTGGACTGTATTGCCGTTGCAAAGTTCTTAGTATGTGTTTTGGAGGATCCCTGGGAGTTGCTATTGTTTATTTTTTGATAAAGACTTTGTTTGGAATGTTTAGTTGTGTTTGATCATGGTTTTTTCCTTCTCCTCCACGGCTGGGCTTCACAGTTGTCAAACATAGATTTGAGTTTAATGAATTTATTTTCTAATATAGTGAATTTATTTCCTAATATCAGCTTGACTGTTGACATCACTATTTTCAACACTTTATGTACTGAGAAGACTAGTATAAAGCACTTTAAACATGTTGCTTCCATCAGTTCAGCTTTAGTCGTAAACATATTCTTACATACTTGAGGCTGTTGTTTTCCCTTGACTTCAAAATGTTGTAAGATTTATATGTTATAAATATTCTGTAGTTGAATTGTCTTAGTACTGTGGAATATAAGTTTATAGGTAGCACCATGTGTACTGTGTAAATCGACTATTAATACTAATCTGTGTCTCTTGTATGCCCTAAATAACATAATGTCAGCTTACATGTTATATCCAGTATGTAAAATATTGTTTGCCCACTTTGTTTCTGATTTGTTTATTAGTCACACATTATGTACAGTTGTTGACCTGTATTTTTTTCTCTCACTAGCTCAAAGATCAGTGGATGATGTGGTTAGTTCTACCCAGAAGGTGCCTCTGCCAGGGACCCAGGCAAGCAGCAATGGAGATGATTCCAACCAGATTCTGCAGCAGACAGAGATGCTGGCAACTATCACCAAACTCTTGCAGCAGGCTCAAGAGGTATGTCTGGGAACGAGAGGCATGCTGGCAGGGCAGGGAGGTCTGTGTGCTTGTGGGATCACCCACTTCCTAATTTTATTTTCTCTAAAGCGTTGAGCTAGTAGGCTTCTTTTCTGTCTTAACAGGGAATGGCTGTAAACTCCGGCGGAAAGTTCTGGTCATTTGTCCACTTCTAGATTTTGTTCTTATTCCAGAACCTGAATTTTGCCTGCACATTTGTTTGACAGATCTGGCCTATTTAATTTCTTCTTCTTGTCATCTTATGTTTCTGCATGCCGAAGTATACATCAGTGCCTGGGGCTTGAGAGTTCCAAGCGTGGTTTCTAATTCCGAAATATCTGGTTTGATTAAGCTGCCGGCAGTGGCAAAATACTGAATGTAAAATTGCCTATGGAAACCAGAAACCGCCAACAAATGATGGGGTTGCAGTGTCCAATAAAGGATATGCAACTAACTAGTATATGTGAATGCCTGACACTTCAAACTCCCATGACAGTACTTGCCCTGCAACTGTTTTTACCCCCATAAGCTTATCTTTCCACACCCCCCCCCCACCTCTTTTTTTTTCTAAGCAAAGCTAGAATAACCTTTGCCACAGTATTATTAATCCACATATTTTATTTCAACAATTGTGTATGTGAAAGCTTAAGACATAAACTCCTGCACCAGGATCTGCCCAGCATCTATATTTATAAAAGACAAGAGATATTTTCATGCCACAGAGGCGTTTTCATAGAACTAGGAAATCCGGAAGTCAAAAGACATTAAAACTTTTCATTCAGATGTAAAATCAGATGTCCCAACTTTCCCTCAGAATGAACATAGAGAAAGTAATAATCCGAGCCCACGTCATGTATCTCCACAGGTCTCATTAACCGGCATAGCTCCAGAATCCCAGCTGCAGCAGCTACAGCATCTGCAGCAGCAGCTCATGATGCAGACAGAGAGGATCTCCAAACCTCACCAGCAACCAGCCGCCCCCATTGACAGCAACCTGTTGGCCAAGATCCAGGTGCTGACCAATCAGTTGCTGAGTAAAGCCAGTGGTGGGGAAGATGACATGGTTGACGATAGGGGCAGGATGAATTCATCAGAGCCATTATTTAATAAGGTATTCTTAGCTTTTTAATAGAGCTAATGTTTAAACAGGTATTGCTTAACTTCAGCAGATCCTTGTTTAATAATTTATTACTTTAACCTAGCTTTATTAACAGAACCATTGTTTAAAAGGTTATACTAGCTGTTCAGCAAAACTATTATTTAATAAGGTTCGTCTTTTTAACAGCCATTATTTAATAAAGCAGTACATACTTTATCGACATAACCATTGTTTACTAAAGTGTTTCCTAAATATTCAGTGCGAACCTTTTTTTTAATAAGGTTAAACTGAATTTTGTCATTTTAATAAGGTGTTACATATTAAACTGATTATTAGAAAATGATGATGTAAATAAGGGGGTGACTAGTCGAGCTAATGACAAGAAATTCTGAATATAATGTAAAATGTGACTAGAAAGCGCAGCTGGAGGAATGGTAAAGACACACACAAATATAACCAATGTTTCCAGAACTGAATTAAACAATTTTCCAAGGAGTAGTGGCTGGTTTAATCACCGGAGCTAGATTTAATAGCAGTGACTGAGATATCGCTTTCGCCTTGGTGGTCAGAACGGTTGAAATGGAGAAAGACAGGTTTAACAGCCTTTTACTAATATCCTCAAGGTGTTCATAGAAACGGTCTGCTAGCTTCCTACTGGTTTCCCCAATATCTTTTGTATTTGTGTGTGTCTTTTCTATTCCCTGTTAAGCTTTCTAGTCATATTTTACATTCATATTTTATATTCAGCATTTATTAATACAAAACTCAGTTGTGGTCACACATATAGAGATTTAACATATGCATATTTATGAGCAGTTTTTCAGCATGTGTGCTGCCGTAGACCTGCTTGTGAGCCAGAAATATTTTAATCACTGGCCACAATTAGGTTTGGTCCTTGTCTCAGAGTTCCTTATATTATGTTGAGATTATTGTTGATTATTCATACCTCTGTGTACATGATTTATTGTAGGAATTGTTGGACTTTGACTATGGAGACAGCGATGAAGATGAAGACCGACAGGATCATCACCACCACCACCACCATCATCATCACTTTCAACAGAGACCACCGCCACTAATGCATCAGGGGTTGGTGGTTTTCTTCCATAATAAAGTATCGCAATTTGAATTTGTGAATTTTCAAATTGGTTACAAAATTAAACAATTGTATTCCATTTATTGAGGCACAACCCATCATGCGTTTACCAACAGCTTTGTATATCCTAATGTACTTGAAGCATCTTCTATCAGTTATTTCAGAGACATTTCTACAAAACATTGGTTATATTTATACATCTGTGTCTGCCCAAATGTTTAGTTACATTTAAGCCAAACATTTGGTGACATTTCTGCCAAACATTTGGTTACATTTGTACCCGACATTTAGTTACATTTTGACCAAACATGTAGTTCATTTTTAACAAACTTTTTTTTTTGCATGTATGCCAAACATTGGTATATATCTACCTAGTGTTTGGTTAGTTTTCTGTTCTGTCCCTTTGTCACTTCACATGAATACATAAAATTGGTTTCTAAGAATAAGTTCAACAGCTTTGGGAGAAAATGACAACAAGGCCAAAAGTTCTTTCTTCAGTAATCTTGTGCACGAACGAGGGTATGTCAATAAGTAAGTCACAAATGGTTACGTGCATCAATGTTGGTGGAAATTATGTTGAAAAATAAAAGGATAGTGTATGTGTAAAAGTAAACAGTTTTCAAGTTGTTATCTTTAGTTTTTTTTGTTTGTTTTAAACAACCAATTGTGACTTACTGACTTCTCCTCGTACATCTTCCAGGAGGATACAGAATCACGCAAAATGAATCACAAAGATTTTTTTTTCTCAAGTTTTTCTGGTTTGTTAGCTAAGGAACACAGAAGACTTTGGTAGCTTTTTTTGTGTTGCTCTGGTTGTTCATGTACTTTTAAACAAGTTGTTTTTCTACCTATGGTATGGATGTTATCTTTGTTGCATTTATTAATAAGATATTTATCTAAAATCAGGGAATAAATGAGCCTAGAAAATCCTTAAAAAATTAGTTTTTACATTTTGTCAAAGAAGTTGTTGAGGTGTTGATTTATTTTTTAATGTGTCCCTGTCTGTTCTTCGACAACATAGGATGCCACCAATGATGCAGGATCAGAACCACTTGCAACAGTTACAGATCCAGCAGATGTCTCAGCAACAAGAACAGTTACAGTCGGAGATTGGTGCCCAGGAACAGCTCCGCAGGCGTGTCCTGGAGCAGCAGCAGCAGCAGTTTGACAGGGAGATTGGCCAGGTGAGGATCTTGCAATCTGGGCAGTCATCTTCTTAGTGGTCACTGGCCTAAACTGCAGCAGAAAGTTCTTGATTGTCCAATTCTGGACTTAAGTCTTGTTCCAGGACTCGGGTTTGTGTAGGCAAACAGATACAGATCAGGCTTATTCATATCCACGCTGTTGGTTTCTAGCCTCTCGGGCAGATGCATTCTCACTTTGCAGGAACATTTTTAATATAGTCACTATTTACGACATGCTTGTTAGGGAGTTAGTAGGTCTGCTTGTTTTTCTTCTTCTTCTTCACTAGTTGTAAACTCTGGTGGATAGTCATGGTTATTCGTCTGCTTTGGGACTTTGGTTTTTCTTCCTCTTCTTTATTCATCCTAGTAAGTAAATATGTTTACAACATACCTGTAGTATTTGCGCCTTTTGGCAGATGCATTTGTTGTCTGGGTTAACAGATGACTATTTAACTTCATTTCTATCTGTTGAGCCTCTCATCATGGGCTGTGCCTGTAGAGGTCGGCAGGCGGCAGCCAGCAGTCCTGGGATTTTGATTACCTAGACAAATGAGCCATTAATCTTTCAACACATCTTTTTTTAACAGATCTGGCTTATTTGTGTGTAGACTGTTGGCGTCTGACATCTCTGGCAGGTACATTTTGGCTTAGATGCGAATGTTGATTCTGTCTTATGTTGGCCAGGATTCACTGTTGGGAACCTGTTTCTAGAAGTGCAGTAGACAGGTCTTGACCAGTGTAAGACTTGGCCCTGATGCATCACCATGTGTAGTTGAGTACCTCTGCATCCCTGACCTGGTCTAATAATGTGTACAGGCAAATGTTCTAGGAAGTAAAGGTTGCTGACATGATGTTGAGTGATCACTAAGAATATAAGGCCAGCATCATGTTCCCAGAAATTACTTCTGGTACTATTGTTTTCCTTCTCCAAAATCTTTGCTGCTTGTTCTTCATTCAGCCTTTCAGTAGCTATTGGCACCTTGTAATGTGGCTTACAGCTAGGCTGTTGTGTATTCGCCTTTTAGTTAAACATGTGATTTTCAGCTAACTAGTTGCCTTTTACAACATACTTGGGGACAGTGGGTTTTCGCATGGGGCTTTTGAACTGGCACAGGAATAATCTGTGCTAAAAATGTTGTTTTCTCTCATTACAGGCAGCAATGATTGGCCTGCAGCCCCCTCATGGTTTCAATGAAAATATGGACAGAATACCGAATGACAACCAGGATGAGCTAGAGATTCAGGAGGGCATGGACAGAACTGATTTTCGCAGACAGAGAGGCTCCAGAGAAAGATCTCGGTTAGTCTTTTGTGCTCTGTGATTCCTCATAGTTTTTATTCCTTGCAGTTTGTATAGGGATGTCTTGTTCTTTTTTTTTCCTGCCTGTGGTTTTCAGATGAGAAGATCACATGCCACTATGAACCCTGATGTATGATGCATGTCCTCCCCTGATCCATACAGCTAGATATTCATGGGAATGCTAACTGGTTAGACCTAGAATCTACCTTCTGTATCTAGAGAGCATGTCTGCAGGACATGTTCAGTATTATTATGGAATTGAACCGTGCGAAAGCACATATAGATCATCAGGGTATGGGGAGAACGGTAAAGCAGGAAGTTCAAGGATATCTGGTCGGCACTGAACACTAATACTGATACATTTGGAATTAGAAGAAGGAAATGGATCACCCATGGAAACCCTGAGTGCTGTGATCTCAGTTGTCAACTCAACTCACTATTCTTGTTTGTTAGAAATTGTGGAGAATTTCTGCTCATCGTTATTTCAGAACACTTGGGGGGTGGGGGGGGGGGGTGGGGTGGTTGCTTTCTCTGAAAATATTGGCACCTTTTTCCCCGGGTGAGTGTTGTACTTTGCTCTAGGAAGGCATTAGAATCGCATATGCCACCATTAGGAGATATGCTATCACATATATTTAACGTGTTTATTCTCAGACACTCAGTTTTTACCTGTCTGCTGTCATTTTCTCCTGTATCCCTATTCCATTTTTGACTATCCCCTTATGTGCATCGGGGTTGATAACATCCTGATCTCAAGATAGATACAACCACATTTAACAAATATTTATAATTAAGGGACACAGAGGTGCTGAACCACATGTGGTTGTGCTCTAAGACCAGGCTCTTATAAGTCAAGATCTGTCTTAACCTCTCTGGGGTCATCCTAGAAGTAGATTCTCAGCTGTGAGCCTGGCCAGCTTTGATTGGATAAACGTCCCTTCAAAGTATAGTGTGCTTTTGCCTGAGATGCACAGTCTGCACACAAATAAGCTTGACGTATAACACAGATGAGCATGCAACACTCAAGTCCTGGGACAAGACCACAGTCCAGAAGTGTATGAAAAACAAGGATTTTTTACAGCGGGGTAACGCCAAGGAGAAGAATATCAGTGAATAATACAAAAGAAATCATACACCACTTCTTTTTTCCTGCTGCTTATGCCTCACAGTAGATTCCTGTCATGTTGCTTTTACTCTCTCCACCCATTTCTCTCTTAGTCAGCCTCTTGCCTTATAGCCTGCTGTTTTCTTGCTTCCTGTAGTACGCTCCAGCTGCTGGCTGGTTTTGTACCATAAACCACAGCAGTAATGATAAAGTACAGATTTCCCCTGTTCAGTTTGCTAGTCACAATCTGAGTTGTGTTGATGCTTGATGTGAGCTCCATTGCAATGATCCATTTTTTTAGCATCAAATCTGATCACATGATGCTTGTGGTTGGTTATATTGTCATTCCACTTGTGGGTCCTGGAGCCCCATTTTGGGGAGGATGAAGAATAAACCCAGTGCCATATAACAAGCTTGTTGTAAAAGACAACTCATGAGGTGGTTGCTGAAATTGGATATGTTGGGCTGAAAGGCATAGATATGGCAGCCCAGCTAAACCAGAGCGCAATGTGTCCAGCCCCCTTTTAAGAGCAAGGGCTAAAGAAGAAGTATTCAGTTATGTTTGTGGTGTAGAGAATACGAATTTACTTAAAAATCTATGCTATTTTCACAATTATTCATTCAGGTCACCGCGAAGACGATCCAGACGTTCCAGATCTAGGTCCAGGGATCGAAGAAGACGTTCAAGGTCCAGAGATCGACAAAGGCGATCCAGGTACAGTGTGTATGTTTGTAAGGTTTATAATTTATTTGTAAATTTTGCTGGCATTTATTCCTGTCTGTCAAGAAAAATACACTCATATCTAAGTGTTTGAGACAGTAATTTAATGGATGATGGAGGTAGCAGACACATCTACAGCTGATGATTTAGTACTTTCTGTGTACACATTTTAATTGCATGGACCAAGTTTGACAATATTTCACTGAGCAAGAATGAAAACATTTTATTATATTTAGTCTGCATCTTTCAGCTGAACACATCAGATTTCAGCAAATATGTTGCCTTTTATGACATGCTTGTTAGCAGTCTGTTTCCCACCTCCCTAAAATGGGACCTGAAAAATACAATTGCTCACTTGACCTGATACTAATTGTCTTTTACAGTCTCCTTGGAATTGCACATTCGGGACACACCCCCCCCCCCCCTTCTTTTTGGGTAGTCTCCTTGGAACTGCACATACCACTTTTGGGAGCCTTGTAGGGAAGTGCTGACTTTGCTCGTGCATAACGTAAATTACGGCATCTAGGTTGAGTTTTTAAGTAAAAATCTTTCCAAATCTAAATGTTGACATATGGCTGGTATAAGTTGCAATAGGTAGGTCTACACCAAACTTGGTTGTTAGTTTAAAATTTTGAGGTTGGCCTGTATCTCTAGGTGGATTTTTAATTTCTTCTGATGACTCATCTTAAGTCCTTTCACTGGCATTTTAATCTGGGGAAGAGGCAGAAAACACAAAATATGCCAAAAGTGTATGGGCTCTGGCAAACATGAAAAGCCTATTTATGCTTATAGGTTATTTAAATATTTAATATTGCATAGATGATATTTTGATTGTAACAGATTTAGGAATATAGGGTATGATTTTTTAATTTATTTTAAATGTCTATTAAACAAAAATAATAAGGATAATCGTATTTAATCTATCTGGCAATATTTAAAGTAATATGAGAAATCATTATTTTGTCCTAAAATATTAACACTTTATTCTTATATGTAGTTTAATTCTTCCTTGTAGTTCTCTAGAGCTTTCTATCGGCAGCATATTTTTTGTTATAAGCTTTTTTCAGTGGGTCAAATATTCATTTACCTAGAAAGTGAGAAAAGACAGAAACTGTCAGACCTAAATTGTCATATGTCGTTTAGGAAAATTTCAGGACAAGTTAATTAGATAATAGGTCCCTCTATGCTTTGGATGTGTGTTTGTTGTCAGTGAGATGCCTTGAACCTGTGAAAGAAACATGATTTACCTAAGTGGGATCTCCACCTTTGATTGTTTCTTTTTCCCCATATGGGTTCTGTTGCCCTCTTTTCTAGGGAATAAATAATAATAAGAAGAAAACTCCACAGGGGAGCATGCACACCAGGGGTCTACCGGTCTTCAGTAGAAAATCCTTCATGGACAGTTGTTTCGGCCCATTACTATTCTAAACAATTTCAAAAGGTGGGTCAACTGGTTTATGAAGCCAGGCCCCAGTAGTCCCCTTCTGCGCTCACTGGAACAACGTACTTTCCAAACGAAACGAGACGACTGTGTAATCAATAGGTAACTGATGAAACGTTCATTGTTGTAGTGCTTTGTTCGCGCCGCGGCAGATTGTCTACCTGTGGTCGAGTGGCAAGCGAGATGTTGGACGTGCACTACCGCCCCTATAGTATGCTTGTGCTGTAGAGAAAGTAGGCTGCTCTGCGGTCGGACATATACTGTATGGACTTGTTTTGTTTTTTGTTAGACTTAACATTTGGCAGAGAGAGATTGATGGAATACACCCACTGCTCTTTAACAAGTATGTTGTCAAGGTGATTAATTAAGGATTTGTTGAAATCAGATGAGTTCGGCCGAAAGGCACAGTGTCACAGCCTAGCTATGCACTGTAACTCAACTTGCCCACTGAGCTTTTGAGGGTGAATACAGAAGACGACATGTAAGTAAGTAGAAGATTGTATTAAACATTTATGTTTTTCAGGTCGAAAGAACGAGACAGGAGAGACAAGGAAAAGGAGAGAGAAAAGGAGCGGGAAAGAGAAAGGGAAAGGAAGAAGAGAGGGCTCCCGCCTCTAAGAGAAAATCATATAAGCAGTGAGTTTTTTTAGTTTAATGCTGACATTGTTCTTTATTGTATCTGTTCTATAATAGTCTCCATAATTCCGAGCTACCCAGTTTTATTCCTGCTACAGATAAATTGCCAGCAGATAATCTTGAGTTAATTTTGTCAGTGCTATCGAGAGCCGGCTGTTCAGAAGAAATGACAAACTACTGAATGTAAAATTGCCTAGTGGCATGGGGATTTCGGTCACAGACATGAGGGAAAGTTAGGGCCGTTGTGATGTGTATAAGGAAATACTTGGTACCTCACCCCGGGCGCCAGAAGACTGCGCTGGTTTTTACAGATCTTCATGCAGGACTCCTGCCACACATCCCTCATGTGCTGTGCATAATGGCTCACCTTTGTGACCTGAACTGAGCAAGCAGGTGATTTCGTAGATTTCCCTAGAGATGTAGTGTCCCGATGCATTGGTGAAAACATCTATCAAAACTCATTTGGAACATGAGTAAAACCAGTTATCTGAATATACTCCCAAAGGACAACTCTCGATTCAAACTTCTATCAAGTGAAAGAACTATTGAACTGCTGAGACTCAGCCCTGGCCCAGATTTTCTTGCAACTTAAAGCAGCATCTCCTGCAGGTAGTATCTTGCAGTGCAATTCAGCCTCCACACATCCTTTATTGGCCCTCAGCGTTGTCGCGACCGCGTCAAAATACACCACGTTAGCCTGTAGCTGTCTAGCTCGAATGGCCTTCAGATACACGTCCTATGACATAACAGCAAAGTCTTAAATGTCCGACCGGAAAAAGTCATGCTGTTTGACAGAAAGATGCAAATGTCTGTTATCATTATCCCCACTTGCCAGAGTGCCAAAATCAAACGATCCTACCGTGTTGCTCAGTGCCTAGATGAACACTATTAGAGGTGTCTAATGTGTTGAAGAAAAATACACCTATTTGTGTGGTCATCAAAGTCCTAGATCTGCGGGCTGCTCCCTGCTGATCTGTGGAGGGCGCAGCCCATCAAGAGTGCAAAGCTGAATACACAGATGTGAGGGTAAGCGGTCATGTGCTGGATGTGATGATTCCTTGAATGAGCCCAAGACCAGAGCATCATGTGTCTGCTCCACCTTTATAGGAGCCTCACTGGAGGGCAGGGAGTGCCCATGATCTGCCCATCCCTTCCCTTGAGGGCCGACCAGTCTACACGCGGTTTCCCTAGAGGGGCTTTCCGCAGGCAACAGCTGTAGATAAAGGTTAAAAAAGAACACCATACAAGTAAGGCTGCATTATGTCGGCACAAATATGGCAGCTTTGCTGTAAACAGGCACAGCGCAGTTACGTCACTTAGACGAACAAAAAAGAAGAAATTGTCTAGTAAAAAATGCTGGGGTTGATGCAAGGTACAATACACCCCCCACACCCTGCAATTCACCACGAAGTGAATTAGAGAATTAGGTTAAAAAGAAGGGAAAGATAGGGGTAATTGCATATGTTGTCTGCCTTGGTGGGTGTTGGTTGAGGGCCTGTGCTCCATTGAGGGGTAAAGGTGAGATGAAGAATCAATTCTAAAGTCAATTTCCCCCCCCCCCAAGAAATAGTGTTCAAAAAGACAGTTTTGGAAATCATTTGCTTTCCTGTGAAGATGGCCCCCCCCAACCATGTATAAAAGCAGTCAAGAAATAGTAATCTCACAGTTTATGCCTATGAAAAGCAAAGGATTTCAAATGTGTCTGTGTGATCTTAACCACATTCTGTGTTGAGTGCTAATTGGTCTAAAGATATGGTAAAAGCACTATATGCTCAAAATGCTTTAGGCATAACATTTTTTTTGGGTCTTGTTTTTTCATTTCATTTGGTAATTATGATCTTTTTCTTCCGATTTTAGCCAATTCTGCATTGTAACTTTAATGATTTTCCCTAATTTGTAGTCATTTCTGCATTGTAATTGTTGATTATCTTTCCCAGTTTGTTCCACGACTCTGTGGTTGGGACATGTGACAAAGCACACATCAGAACAAGAGCTCAGGGAGCATATAGAAAAATATGGCACTATCAGAACTATAAACGTGAGTTGTCAGTTATGTTGATGGTCCAGCCAGTGTGTTTTTATTCTATATGTGTCTGAATGTTCAGTCAAGGTCAGTTATTGGGAAACATTTGGTAGACCTAACATTTGAGGAGTGGCTGATTGAGTGGTTTAAACGCTGAACTGTCACGCAGGACACCTGGGTTCAGTGCTTGGTAAGGGATGGAGATTTTTTCCCCTTATCTGCACATGTTGTGGCAACTGCACTAGCCATGCGGCCTTAAATCCACAGGCTCACGGCCTCCTTTTCCTACGCTGTCATAAAAGTGCTAAATGCTGGCAGTAAAAACAAAGGTCCTGGGTTTAAATCTGCATGGCACAGATTTTTAAACGCAGCTCGACCCAGCCCAAAATTGGTAGCAGTGTCCTGGGAAATGTTGATAACATCGGCTTTATATATAGATATAAAACAGCCACAAACACCAGATTTCCGGGCACTATTTCCAACTTTTGTGCCACAGTTTTCAGATATAGAGGCGTCAATTATCAGTAAATAGTCTATATAATTTTCCATTATTTTTCATTCCTTATTATTTTCGAGTTCAAGATTTTGAATGTTTACAACACATGACTTAATGAGGCTCTGTCAGATTCATGATTGTATTCAAATACGATGTGTTACTATATTTACAGTGTACTGTATTTAGGAAATGTGTTTTAAAATTTGGCTCTGTTGGGCCCTGGAACGCATTATTTTAGTTTTAGCTATTTTCACTAGGAAAAATTGCCTTGGAGCTCAAACGATTTGGAATTCAAACACCATCTAAGAACGGAATATGTTTGAATTCCGAGATACCACTGTATGTAGTGAATATCTATGTGTGCAGGAAGTACCGCCTGTTCCCGGTTTACCCTTAAAATTAATTTTTTTTTGTTTTTTTAAAGTTAAAATTAAAAAAAAAAAAATGCCCAGTCACAACCTTGAAAACTTTTAAAAATGTTGGTGAATTAGGCTACGAACCCTATCTATGTTTGAATTGTTTTTTTTCTCCCTTCTACGAACCCTGTCTATATTTTAATTGTATTTTCTCCTCATGTCTAATTCTGCTGGAAAGTTTATTTGTGTTTCCATGTGAACATTTTTATAGATGATTCCACCTAGAGGATGTGCATTTGTGTGTCTTACCAAAAGAAAGGATGCCTTCAAGGCATTGGACAGGCTCAAGGGCATCAAGATCAATGGGAACTCTCTCAAGGTAGGCCTACGCTGTGGATGCCAGCATCTGTAATATTAGTATTTTCTAATTTGCATGTGATCCATTAATCAATTATGGTAAACCTAATTTCCTTTATGCTTTTAAAAACACCTAATTACCTCCTGAACCTTACCCAGTGATCTTCAGTATTAATCCACATTGCATCAGATTTGTTTGTAATTGACCTTAGCTACTAGATTCACACTTGTGGAAATGGGTACAAGGAAATGTTATGGATAATAAAGGTGGGCATTGTGATGTAACCACATCATCCATCAGTTGCGGATTTGTCTATACAAATGTGGGTTAAGCACTTATATGTTTAAATGAAGAAAAAAAAAGCTTTCAAGGCATTGGATATGCTCGAGGGCATATTATTATAATCTGCTAATTTCCATTTGATCCTTTATTTTATTATTTTGCTCTGCTGTTTAAAAAAAAAACTGCTTTCCTGCCGACGCAGTGATTTTTGGTAATAATACACATTGAATCAGATTTGTTTGCAATTGAATTTGGCTCCTGGGTTCGAAATGGGTGCCGGAAAATGTTATAGAAAGTAAAAGTGGCCGTTGGAATGTTGACCTCATCATCCATCAATTGCTAATTGCTCTGTAAAAATGCAGGTCAAGCAGTGTATACTCCGAGTTGCACATGGAGTGAAAATGTTCCATTACGTGTGACTTTTATGTGATGCAGAGGTGCTCCTAAAGATAAGATCAACATTTCTTTCCAAGTTGGGGATGTATTGTATCTACCTGGGAGACGAAGAACCAATGTATGTGCATGCAAAACTCACGTCCTGGAAAACGACCAAAGTCCAGATGAGCCTGTAAATGCTAAGAAGAAAAAGAACAAACTTGTTTTTTTTTCCATTAAATAAAATGCACACACATACACTTACATTACATCATGGAATGACCTAAAGAAAATTACTATTATTATTATTCTCCAACAGATTTCATTTGTTTTTGTTTCTGATTTTCAGGTTGCTTGGGCTCCAGGTATTGGTGTCAAAGAGTCTGTGTTCAAAGATTTGTGGGATGTTGAGCTGGGGGTCACATACATCCCATGGGAGCAGCTACCAGCTGAAGTAACTCCTCTCGTCGCTGGTGGGATGGTAGATGAGGACTCTTTACCCGAGCGACTGAAAGGTAAGCCAGGAACACCCATTGTCATAGTTCCCCGAGTTAATTGTAAAGAACACTTTCTGTGGCTTTAGGTGTATTTAGCATATGATGCCAGCAGATTCTTATTTTTTTTTGGTTTTTCTTTATAGATGAACTGATGCACTTGTATGAGAAATTTCTAGGAGAAGAAGACATTGATGTAGAGTCAGTAAGTCAAAAATCTCCACCCCCTTAAAAAAAAACACGGCTGGTGCATTTGGCACATGGTTCCAGACACATATTTCATAAACCAATTGAAACTCGGTGGGTGGTGTGGTTATCATGAGCCACAGTGCTACCTCCCTGTTTGTGCGTCTGATTCTAATTTTAAAAAAAAAACGTGTTTGTTTTTGTTGTTTAGGAATGAATACTGGGGAGGAGGACATAGAGGAACCTCCGCCTGCAGAAAATCCCAGCACAGACAATGCTGACACATCACATGATGAGGACATGATGACACCATATCAACCACAGCAGATGTCATTTGGCCCGCCAGGTCAACCATCCAACTTCACATTGCCAGGTGTGCCTTTTTTTTTAACCTTTATCTTTAGCTCTGTAAAGTACGACAGGGGGGGGGGGGGGGGGGCAAGTTCTTGTTCAGCTCCTTATTCTTCTTCCTCTTCTTATTCTTCTTTGGTGGCATCATCATCTTTATTCTCTGTCCTCCCCCCCCCCCCCCCCTTTTTCCAACTTTTTGTGTGTGTTAAACTTCTTTTAAAAAAAAACACATTTCCCATTATTTATTGGCTGTAGTTTGCCTATAAATTTGATGTTTAATAGTTTGCCATTGTTTTCTGAGAAATTCTAGGCCTATACCCTTGTCAAAATAAACACAAAGGAATTTTTTTTTCTTGATTGCCTTACAGCTCCCCAAGCCACAGACATTAGCATCATATGTTGGACTTGTTTTAAAATACATTTCAGCTCTAAGATAGAATTAGTACCAAGGCAGACATGGCCTTAGATCTTAGTTGATCTATAAGGTGGTCAGTATCATGCAGCTACCTTTACTTCCCAGAACTTTTATTATAATGTTAAGCTAGGCTGACCTGGAAGTCGGGGTCAGTTTAAAATCTAGATATTTCGTCTTCTTTCGTTCGCTTGAAATAAAATATCTATATTTGCAGTGCTGTCTCTAGCATGAACTTCGCTGTCTTTTGTAATTCACTTAGCCGCCTATAAAGTTTGTCTTCTACCAGTCTCTCTCTTGGCCAGCAGTTGTGCCTGGAAAAATTGTATTTGGGGCAGACTTGGAGGCTGTGACCTATTGTTTCAGGTGCCAATCCACATGTGCAGATGTCCGATTCGCCCATCTTAAATTTTGTGCACATGTGGCTGCAGAGTGGATTGTGCCCTGTTCTAAGGCATTGAATAATGACTTGCTTTGATCTGTCCAAGAAAAAATTGGTCATAGTGGGAATTCAGATATGTGACCAGGATGCAGACATGTTGAACCACAGGTGGTGGCACACCAGGAGCAGGCTATCAGGACCCATCTACAACTCTCCTTGATTATTCTAGAAACAGGTTCCTAACTACTGGCCTGTCCAGTGTAGATTGAATAGGATTGACATTTCCTTTGAAGTCGGAGTGCATCTGTCTGAGATTTAAGGAACCAACAGTCTGCACACAGAAAAGCCAGATGTGTCAAGCAGATCTGCATGCAGAACCCAGGTTCTAAAACAAGACCAAAGTTGAGAAGTGGAAAAACAACTAGGACATTCCACCGCAGTTTACAGCTGGGAACTAAGAAGAAGAAGAAGAAATACATGACAACTATGATGACATGAAAACATGGCATCCCTGTTTACCACAATGGCCAGTGTTAACGGTTGCTTGAAATTTAAGATGCACAAGAAGTGTCGTGTACATAAAGTTTAATGCCTACAAGAAGTTTTACGTGCACGAGAAGTTAAACATGCACGAAGATTAATTTAAGTGTAATTAGAATGTTCCTGCACTGAAGCTCCCATGCTCAAAGAAATAAGGTTAGTTGCGTATCCTTTACAGGACGTTGCAGAACCAACCCCAACAGCCCCTGGCTGTTGTGTGGGTTTTGTAGGCAAATTTACGTCCAGTAGTTTGCCATTGCTTTCTGGATGGTCGGCTTTATTGATACCACTGTCGAAACCAACGCAAGGTGCATGGCCCGCAGCTGGGATTGAACCCGGCATTACGAAGCAATCGCATCGACTTAGCCACAGAGCCGGCCAAAGAAATAAAGGCAGGCTAAAATGCACACGGAGAAGGGAAGTGGAGGAAGTTCAAAGTTGGGTCTTCTTGGCAAAGTAGTCAGTCGTTTGTCACGTGTTTTAAAAGTTGTTGGTAATTTTCACAGACACGTAGTTGAGTAAATGGGTGCAGTTTGTACAAGGATCCCTGGAGCTAAAGCTCCTCCTTTGTGCTGCACTCTTGACAGTCAGTCAGTTGCTTTGCAGAATAAGACAGACATGTGAGATAAAACCTGATGCAGTAAAGTCGATCCTGTCAGCTTCCCCATATGGGTTCTGGGGCCCCATTTAGGGAGAAAATAAGAATAGATGAACCACTGCCCCAGTGTCAGGGTCCTGTGTGGCTATGGGATGATTGCAAATGATGATGATAGTGAACTTGTGACTGAAGAAAGGCGACGAAGCAACAGGTTTTTCCGAGAGTTTTGTTCAGTATTGAGCTGTGCAGGAAATGATCGGGAGTTGGAGACGGACGGACTGAGGGACAGGCTGTATTGTTTTGACAGTTAGATGTTTTTACGTTGTTGACAGATATTAGTGTTAGGGTGTCAGCATGGCGGTAGAATGATTCGGATGTTAATCTGTGTTAGCAAGAGGTAGGTTATTACGGGTATTTATAACAGTATTTATTTATGTATTTAGTTAGACGTTAGCGAGGCTGTCCTTGAAGGGTTGATCAGGTTAGGTGAATGGTCTGTCCACTTACTCTGGCCAAAGACGTGCAGAAGCACAGCGGTCCAAGTGTAAGGTGCAGTAGCGTCGGAAAGAGCTTTAAGGGAGTCTGTTGGTTCAGTACCTGGTCGCAGCAGTAAGGCCGGTACAGTACTGTAGGGGTAGATAAGTGAATGGGTTGGTAACACGAACCACTTTTGTCCAAGTGAACTGCCGCATTGATTATTGTGAACTGCATTACAGATTAGTATGTATGCTCTCACTGTGTTGGTCGATTGTGTTTAGGAATAGTAGACCTTTTTCTGTCATGGATCTGCCAAAAAGCTTTATTGCCCTGATGGCAGTGAAGTAGGTCTCTGACACCCCGTCACAAGCACAACATAAAAATTGACAAATTAGGGTTGTTTTTTTTTCAAAGTTTGAGTGAATCTGCCTGCCTGAGAGACGAGGAACCAGCTGTCAGCATACAGATACGCCAGAAGTGTAAAATGGTTGTGCATGCAAAACTCAAGTTCTAGGTAGACCAAAATCTGGAAGTGGACGAATAACCAGAACTTTCCGTCTGGAGTTTACAGTCGATGACCGCTTAGAAAAAGAGCTACCATAAATATTATTTTGCTTTCCTATTGTAGGAGGTCCTTTAGGTGCTCTAGGCCAAGGACTGTTGAACCTGCTAGCAGCAAGTGGGCCGCTGGGTTTACTGGGGGCCCCACCTCCAATGGGCCTGCAAGCAGCTTTAGGTGGTGGCCTTGCACTAGGGGGCCCCGGCATGCGGTTACCAAACAACATGGGTGGCATGAACAACATGGGAGGTCTTGGCAACATGGGAGGAGGCCTGCCAGGTTTGTCTGGTCCCGGGCCTCACCTGCCTGGCATGAGGCCGGGACAGATAAATATGGGTTTTCAGGTAAGTTTGTTGTTTTCATCTGCAGGTTTTGAAGAATGGTTATCATCATCATCAAGTTGTGCTGATACCCCACCATGTCACGATAAAGAAGGCTGTCAAGAGTCTTCTTGCATTGTCTTCCTCTACCTCTCTTTCCTGAAATCTTTCCAGTTGTCACAACATACATCTCATAGCATGCCAATAAATGATGCTTGTCGTCTCTTTCCGAGATTTGTGAGAAGTTGTCCTTAGGTCCTCACTATTTTTAAAATATCTGGATTATTCCTTTTGATCCAAGAAATGTAAAGCAACATTCTGTAAAACCACATCTCTGTGGACCTCACGGAATTATTTGCCTTGTTTACTAATTGCCCAGAGTTTGCAGCCATTTGTCATCATTTGCTCCCTGTGTGGATTCCAGGGCCACCACCACCCTCTCCCCCTAAAGTCATAAAAATGGCTAATTAGGGGTAAATCCTTCCAAGTCAGAGAGACAAGGACCCCTCAGTTTGCATACAAATAAATCGGATCTGTAAAAGGAATGTGCAAATAAAAGCTCAAGCTCTGGAACATAACCACAGCTTCTCCAACTAGTGGTCACAGTCAGCGAACATAAATAAGAAAAGATCATTATTAATTTCAATCCTCCCCGTGTAGGTTTGGGGTCTCTGTTGTGGGAAAAAAACAAGAATAGACCCACTGCCTCCCCCAAAAGTAATGAGAGGCAGTCTATTGGGGGCTTTCTTTGAAGTCAGAGGGCATGAGAGATTAGGAACCAACAGTATGCAAACAGATAAGTCAGATCTGTAAAATTGATGTGCACACAGTTCTTGGGCTCAGGGTCAAAACTGAAATCCAGAGGTAGAGTGAACAGCAGGAACTTTCTGCTGGAGTTTGCAGGAGGTGAACACAAATAAGAAGAAGAAAATTTACATTTATTCTGTCTTATCATGTCATGTGTTGAGCTTTTCCCTATAATCATAATTTATGTTATCATTATTCTGTAATCACCTATTGCTCACAGGTTATTCTTCCACTCTATATTTGTTTATATATTTTAGATTGTATGTGTTCCGACTCACCATGTCTCTGGTCTTTTAACATGTAAACTTCACATGTAAGCATAACTTATCTTTTAGAATTCTCTCCGTATAATTTTCTTTGCATTTTTTACCAATGGACATTTTGTTATGTGTAATTTATTTTTATTGTCTCATTCGTCAGTCTTCCCCCCACCCCCATAATCATCGTTTGTATTATATAATGTCTGCATCAATCATCATTAGTTGACCCTTACCTTCCCCTGTGTATTCTGGTGCCTCATTGAGGTATCTGAAAAAGGTGGTCCAAGAGACAAGAAAGAACAAAAGTTCACAGTTAGACAGAGGACAGGAGTGGAACAAAGCCAGAAAGAAAACTGCTAATAGAGAAGTCGGGTGTATCTCTGGCAAACCCCTTAACCCCAGGGCAGACAAGAAGCAACCGAGAGGTAAATAGTCTACAATGGAGTTTGACTGCAATGTAACAACTGCCAACTATGGGACTGTTACCTGGTGAGGTCCTAATCTCTTCCACAGTGTGACTCATACAACTGTCTAAAAGAATCTAAGTCTTTTTTTAAATTGCCCATTGAGGCTTGCATTGAAAAACAATTTCGATAACCTCGGCCACTGAGCCGCACTATATTTTTCAATACCTGTATTTTGTTAATGTTCTTATGATGCTGCTGTCAACATCTGACCCAGTTCTATTTTTGTTTGTTTGTACTGTGCAGGGTCCAATGATGGGACAAGGCAATCGCATGGCCAGTCCCATGGGAGGACCAAGTCCTGGCATCGATATTCGACCACACCATGCAGGCATGAACTCTCCAGGACCCAGAGGACCATTTGGGCAATTTGATCTGCCTAGATTTCAGCACCTGCAGAACCAAGGAGGGATGCGGCCACCGTTCTTCAACAGTAACCGGGCTGATAGTGACCAGCCTTCCATGGAAGATAGCGAGAAAAGAGCCATGGCTGAGCCCAAAGAATGGCCTCCAGATGATGAGGTCAACGCAGAGGATGAACAAGATGAGGACCCTCCTATAGATTCTGATGAGCGGATGTTCCCCCCTCGAGGATCTCACAGCATGGGAAGGCCAAACTTACCTGGCATGAGGCCGTTTAGCAATCTGTTGAGTCCTCGGGGAATGTTGCCAGGTCAAGGACACCCAAATGCCATGATGGGCATGCCCAGGGCTCAGAGCCCCAATCCTGGAATGCCCTCACTGAGACCTCTGCGGATGATGCCCCCTGGCCAGCAGCAACCAGCCCACCCCATGCAAGGTGGGCCTGGGCATAATTTTTCCCTGGCGCAGGGTGGAATGAGATTGCCTTTGCCTGGTCTTCGAATAAGACCAGGAGGTATGATACCAGCCCCCTCGTCTCCTCATCTACTCCCGCCGTCATCCGGGGCATCAGTATCTGTATCGGCTAATGGCCCCATGATTGTTACTAGTCCAGAACCACCGGTGTCAGACATGCCACCATTAAATGAGAGAGATAGAGACAGAAACAGCCCCGACTTACCCTTGCCTGGTCCGGACTTGCTTCCGCACCCAGATGATGACTTGCTGCGGCTGCACCCTCCAGGCTTTATGTCACTGAGGCCGATGCAGGGAGGCAATCGTCCGCCTTTTCACCCCTTTCATGGTCCCGGTTTTCCTCCTATGAACTTCAGACTTAGAGGTGGCGACGGGTTATTGGGGGCACGGCCTGATGGACAAGGTGGTGGGTTTGATAGGTTCAGGGGTCCACACCCTTTGAGGCCTTTTGGTAGAATGGATGGGCCTCCGTTTGGCAGGAGGTTTGATCTACCTTTTCGTCCACCTGTGGGCTTTTTGGACTTTGATGAAATGGACGACAGGGCTGAATGCAGGCCGTTCCCCAGGTTTGATCTTGACAACCATTCAAGGCTACATGATCTTGATGACCGCAGCTTGCCACGTTACATTGATGAAAGGAGAAGAAGTCATGAGATGAGGGGCGGTCATCCAGACCTAGAGATGAGGGGTGGTCATCCAGACCTGGAGATGAGGGGTCATCATCCAGACCTAGAGATGAGGGGCATTCATCTTGACTTTGAGATGAGAGGTCGTCATCCAGACCTAGAGATGAGGGGTCGTCATCCAGACCTAGAGATGAGGGGTCGTCATCCTGATATGGAGATAAGGGATCGTCATCCCGACCTAGAGATGAGGGGTCGTCATGCAGACCTAGAGATGAGAGGTGGTAATTCAGATATAGAGATGAGAGGTGGTAATTCAGACATGGAGATGAGAGGTGGTCATTCAGACATGGAGATGAGAGGTGGTAATTCAGACATAGAGATGAGGGGTGGTCATTCAGACATAGAGATGAGGGGTGGCCATCCAGGCCTGGAAATGAGGAGTGAGCCTCAAGACCTGGAAATGAGGGGTGGACCTCCAGATCCGGACAGCCTAGAAGATAATGCTCAGAGGTCCAGAAGGAGAGATGGGTCAGGTCGTGTCAGCAGGTGGCATGAGGAAACATCCCAACCTGAGCCCGCTGCAGACAGTAGCCCTGCTGAAAATAAGGCAGTCCCCACTGAGTCACCGCCACCTGCAGAGGAGAAAGAAACATCTGCTCCTCTGGAGTCCAATCCTGCTGCTTCTCCGGTAGAGACTGAAGCTGTTGCTGGCAAAGATACAGAAGCTGCGATACCCAATCCGGAAGTTGATACTCCTGTCGAAACGACGGAAGATAAGACTGTCAAAGAAGGAGAGAATCTTACTGAAGTGAACAGTCCGACCACAGAAACTACCAGTTCATGAAAGTAGTAGGTGACAGTGCTTGGTTCCTGTGTGATCTAGAGTTTTTAGTAAATATGTTTAGCAATGTTTTTGTATTATGGGCAGGGATCTAGAAATAAAACACTAACATATGCGGTCGACTGCAGCATTCTGGGACCAGTTATTCTTTCTAGACTATGTTTGAAATCTCAAACAGTTGCTCCGAAACAGACCTACTTTTATCGATTTTCAGACAGCATTTGCACTTCTTCGCTCCAAAGTTTTTTTCAGTGATATTGAAGCCTGTTGGTGTTTCTGCGAAGCCACGAGATATGTATGTGTAATTTGAACTCAACAAGCTATGCCCCTAATGTTGGTTTGCTTCACCAAGATTTGTCCTTTTTAATTAGCAAAATCCAAATCGTAGGGTTTTTTCTGTTGCAGGCTTATGTTAACAGTTTTGAGGATATTCCTTTGTATATTTTGTATACATTGTCCTCTGCTGACTGCTGGCTCTAGTAGATGTTTTAGAGCAGGGTTTCTCAACCTGCCGGTCACTGCCCTTTTTTGGGTCGAATGTCCCTGTCTCAAGAGTCGTCTAAGACCATGGGAAAACACATATTTATTGCAGTTATGAAGGGAAATAGTTGTCGGGGTCGCCACAACATTAGGGAACTGTATTCCTGGCATCAGGAAGGTTGAGAGCCACTGTTTTAGAGGGTTTCCCAACTGTAGAGGGTGGATTGTGTCGAGGCTCAGAACCAGGCACTATGCCTGCATGTTGGAGAGCCAGCTGGTGAGCACCAGCACTAAAGTTATCGGAGGGTTTTCATCCATAATAATGAATGTATTGAGATTCAGTTCATGGGCTCTTTGATAGTTATCTATAATACTTGGAAACATGAGGATCACTTGATGTGCAAACGACTTGAAAGTTTTGGAACTTCTTGGAGGTGTGGGAACTATTCAGTGATGTGGAAGCTACGTGAAATAGGGAACTGCTTGCAGGTGTGGGATTCTCTTAGAGATTTGGTCTTTTGGCGATGCGAGAACTGCTTGGAATCTGGAAATCACTTGATGTGGAATCTTGGTCTTGTAAGAACCGCTTCGAGGCGGTGTTCAGTGAGATTCTTAATTCCACATGTTTGATTATGTAAAGATATTAAGTTTTGTAGCTGAGACTTTGCTCTGTCTGCATAAGACTGAGATGATGCAGGTTCAAATCCCAGAATAAAGCTGGGGAATTTATATTTTACAAGAAGCATTGGTTCCATGGACGCTGACATGATCTCTTGGGTAGTGAGATTGAATCCCTAAGCTGAGACTAGGATGCATCTTCTTCAGCAAATTCTTCTTGTATGCTTAATCCACTGTGGACCTTAAACTGTGATGTCAGCTCAAAGCTCTCTTAGGTTCCCCCAAAGCTTAGTTGTCAAGTTTGCTGGGTGTGGCCACATGTTGCTTCAGGTCTGCTGGGGTTTGACCACATGTTGCTTCAGGTCTGCTGGGTGTGGCCATACTTGCTTTGCAGCTCCTCCAGGAGATGGTGGTCTTGATTCAGATAAATAAAATGAAGATCTGTGTGCAAGCTGTGCATGTAAAAAAAAAATGGGGGGAGGGGGGGGGGTGTATTAAAAGTGAAGGCTACAGGAACACTGCTCTAGCAGGATTGTCATGGCCTGCCTACAGGTGGCTGAAAGCCTGCTACCTTGGATGGATGGGATCTCAGGAAATAAGGGCATGCTAAAAATTATTGCAAATATCCTACAAACATTGGTTAAATGGTACCTGTGTATAACAGGGATAATGATATGGTACTCTAAAATGAATATGCAGGTATTAAATTGGAATAGTACCGAAAAAATGAAGATAAATATGGTCATAAAATTGACAGTACTGAAAAGGGGTGGTGCTGCAAAATGAAGATGAATGTGACGGCACCACAGTGGCCAAGTCTGGTATTACCTGACTTAGATTGGCAGTCAACTAGAAATATAGAATCTTGTTGTCATTCTGAGAATGACAAACCTTACTTTTCGTGTACAGCTGTGCATTTACAAATGTTCCTTTATTGTACAAACAATTATACATTCACTGAATGTGTGTAGAGAGAAATGGAGCTGTGCTGGTGTAGAAGTTAGTGCCTGTTCAGCATGAGTGACTGCAGTCATGCTGATGTTACAAAGGAGTAAATTAAACACCACACAGATGATTACTAGAAAGCTCAATGTTAATTAAAAACTGGTTGTAACGTTTATTGTATTTGTACACATCTTTTCCTGTTCCCCTCATGAGTTTTCTGGTTAGGGTTTGTGTTGTATTTAGTCAAGTCTCATGTGATATTTAGTAAATGGCATGTGTTTGGAATGTGTTCAAATTGGCGTCGTGCCATATGCAAAAATATTGCATGAAATACCTGACTACTACCGTAAAGAGGAGTGATTTGCCTGATAGGTTGATATGTTAGTGTTCCGCTGAGACGGATGCCTTTTGATACTGCTGGAGATTAATCCCTGGACCATGTTGGCTTTAAGTCTTTGCAGTAACTTTTACACAAGCACAGCTTCGGAGATGTGGGTAATGAGTCAATATGTGTGGTTGATAATGAAGTATCAACCGCTCCTTGTGGTTAATGAATGAAATGTAATCGGGTCATTGTTTGTATGGAATTTATAGAAGCATCTTCAGAGTCGTTCTATACTGATAAATTGCCATATCTGTGGCTCCTTGCATGGCTGCAACACACTGCCAGCGGTCTTACACCATTCTGTATTGAGCACCTTACCCCGCTGGTGTTAAGAGTTGCCGAAAGGGCTGGGCCATGTTTCTTCTTCTTCGTAGCATTCACCAGCTGTGAACTCTGTGAGAAAGTTCTGGCTGTTCATCCACTTCTAAACTTTGATGTTTTCCCAAATTTGAGTTTCTATGCTCATCTGTTTTACAGATCTGGCTAAATTTTATGCAGACTGTTGGTTCGTCACTTATCAGGCAGATGCTGACTTATAAGGAAACATCACTAATCAGTTCCCTTTAACGACGTGCTTGTTCGGGTGGCAATGGGTTGGTTCCCTTTTTCCACCAAATCTAGGGCCCTAAAACCTACATTGGGATTTCTCACATGGAACAGTTATTGAATTTCAGAAAAGCAGTGGATGACAAGTGATTTCCTTTCCTCTGTTACTGAAATTTATATCAAGCAGTGTCATATGTGCAGGTTCATCTTATTTTTTTTTTAAATCGTTATCGGGGATTCTGATTTCATCTAATAAAGTTGCAGGCAAACATCATATCACTAATTCAGTGGTCTCCATCTTAGAGAGATAGGTTTGAGACCACAGCTAGAAATCATTCAGCCTGAACTTTCTGCAGCTCTTTTTAACTAATCAGGTATGGTCTCCACAGTGACTCCCTCTAACCCTTGTGTACACTTGGACATACTTGTGTTTGTCCATCTCTTGATGTCTTCTGAAGTGTCATTTGCTACCTCTTGCTTGCTGTTTCAGTATTTTTCTTCACTATGTTTTTATAATTGTGCCATGTCTTTTTCACTTTAGTGTGTGTGTCTTTTTTTTTTTTTTTTTAATGTCTTCAACTCTATGTTCTCAGGATTTAAAATCTCTGAATTTGATTAAATTTGTTCTTATGATATAAATGAATTTCTGTATATCTTTAGAGCCTAAATTTGACCTTGAGCACTCTGCATGTTGTTGAAGATATATGTGATATTATTTGTGGTGAATGCTACATAATGAGCAGTTACAATTGTCTAAACGGTAGGCTACTAGTGGACCAGCTGGTAAGCAGTGCACCAACGCACACAGGAAGAACTGATATCATCAATTCTGGGCAAGGCTAGTGGATAATGATTGACAAATCTCTGGAACTGCCACAATTACATGACTTGGGAGTAAAGTATGATGAAGCACATGTATCGAGGCTGAGGTAGGAGACATTATAACCAACTCCTCATGGGAACAATCAATAGAGGTACCTCGGAGTGTCTGCTGCATCAGAGGAGTATGCTCAGTATGCAGTAACATGAATTGGGATAACATGTGTGTAATGCTCCCTTTAGACTTGGGTCCCCCTATTTCCACACTTTGAGGTGTATTGAACATATGGTGCTAGTCTTTATATTTTGATAGACCAGTCAGAATGAGTGAGATAAAACAACGAAATTCATTATTTGTTTACATTACCTCTACTTACTGCTATCATAAGGGCCAAGTGACTCATTGTTGGGGTATGTAAATTGAATGGCAGATAATAGAGACAGAAAAACTAAACAAAAGAGTTCAGTGGGAGAGAACCATGAGGCAGACCAAGAAAACTGGAGAGATAATATCCAAGCAGACCTACAAACCCTAAAGAGTTACCAGTTAGAACAAGAAGGCCAATCACAGAGATAAATGGAGGCAGTGATATCTGCAGCAGTGAACCTCAAGGGTTCAAAATGCTTATAAAGAAGAAGATGAATTCGGCGCTCTGTGGGTGACATTTGTTATCTTGTTTACTTCCCGGGTCATTGACTGATACCCACTTTAGGCTTGAGCGAGCTAGGCATCGTGGTAATATTTAAAAAGGGGGGGGGGCGAGGGATTGGCCCAACTGGGTATTTTAACCTCTTACCATATGCTAGCTGGCAAACAGGTTGTTTCTGTATCATCACCACTGATCGCTTTGACTATTAAGTGTTGCGACAGAGGAACAGTTTGCGATGCATTGCTCGATGTGTAGGTAACAATGGATATTTTCATTGTGTCAATGAAGAATATCTTTAATGTCATCAGTCCATATTTTTGGGCACCCTCTTGCTTTCACGCCAGATCTTCTTAGGTGTAGCACCTATATTTTAACAAGATGACTCACCATTCGATCTTCTACTTCTCAGTGAACTTGGTGCAAGTTGTTGTTCACACAGTCTGTCTGAGAGTGTCATTTCTCACTCTGTCTCAGATAGTTGACGACACAATCACAGATTGTTACTTTGTTTAGTGTGCAGATTTCTTGCCAGATTGACATAGTGTGCTGAGGACAAACATTACAGAGATTACAACAAACCATTCATTTCTTGATACAGACAGTAGTTCATTCCACATATATGCTGGGATAGCACTGAACCAAAAATATATGCCAGGATAGCACTGAACCAAAAATATATGCCAGGATAGCACTGAACCAAAAATATATGCCAGGATAGCACTGAACAAAAAATATATGCCCAAGTTGATAAAAGTGTGCTGTAGCACAGCTTTGAGGCAATGTTATTTGTTTATTTTCCACATGTGAATGCTTGATTTGAATTAAAATCATAGCACTCAGGGCTTTTCTGTACAGGCTGCATTCTCAGTCTGCAGCAGCCAGTAAAGAGTTCCAGTTCCGATAATACAACAGTTTGTATGTCCATCTTGACTTCCCTCTGAGTGAAGAGTGTCGGCCAGATTTCCTGATCACTCCCCTCCGGACCATTCTGTCCGCACTGTAATGATCTGTTTGCAATTCCACATTTTTCTATTGCTCCTTAAGGGCCTTGGCCACATCTAGCTTGTCAAGTATCACCACTAGTATGTCTGTCTGTCTGTTTCCCAGAATACATTGCATGAACCAGAGAATTTGATCAAGGGTATGCTTTGTGAGCCTGTTACATTTATATGCTTGCAAGAGGTAGGATGTTTGTATTTTTATATTTTACAATATTTGAGTTTTATTTTGTGTTACAGGTAGAATGACTGGTTCTAATATAAGTTAGAGGATGATGTCAGTTGAATATGTTTTGTGTTTTTTTTCCCCTTGATATTTTTGTTGACTTGTTTATGGAGAAATGAGTACAGCAATACAGAAGTGAAGGTGTGCTTAATATGAGTTTGAGATTTATCTTTTTTTTTTCTATGTCCTTAAAAGAGTGGTCAGCATGTTGTAGTTTACAGCTTGGCAGCGATATATGCGCCTTTTGGCCCAACACATCCCACTTCAGCATGCCCTCAGTCAATTTGTACCACCTTCTAGGTAACTCTTTTAGCGGTGAACAGATTACCATACATCTCTTGGTCATTACAAAGATAATGTGGTGTTCTGGCCATTTTCTATCACAGATGAGTGTTACATTAACCCTTTGTGTCTGCATTTGTAGTTTTGTGTGCTTCTGTTCCATATTGACTCTGGTAAACTTTTTTATTCCTTATTTGGGTTCCGGTGCACCACTGAAGTGGGGGGGGGGGGGTAGACAAAGCCACTGCACCCTACCTGACAAGCATGTCCTCCTACAAGACAACTAGTTAGGGATGTTTCCTTCAAAGTCTGAATGCATCTTCCTGAGAGGCGAGGAACCAGTCTGCATCCAGATAAGCTAGATCTGTGAAATGTCCTAGGAAATAAAGGCAACCAATGTGAGGTTGACCATATTTCCTATTGTGTGCCAATTGATCTGTACAATTTTGCACCACTGAGGAAGAAAGGCTTCTTGTATTTTCCTTTTCTTTTTTATTTTAAACATTTTACTTCTCACTGAAGCTTTTACGTTGTTTAAATGCTGAGGTGTGTGTTTGCATTCCTACAGAAGGTGGTGACAAATGGTGAAGTTTGATGTGGCTATAATGTGTTAGGTTGTTTCAGTGGGAGGAGAGGCTATGTGGCTACATTCCTACATGGAGATGTGCTAGGTTGGTTAGATTAAGTGGTATGGTTATATTTTTGTACACGGGGGTAGGTCGCTTCAATGTATAGAGAAACTATGAGGTTTTATTCCTTCATGGGATGTACTAGGTTAGTTAAACTGTTTGGCTACATTTGTCCACATGATATGTTGCTTCATTGTAAGGTGAAACTGTGGCTGCATTCCTACACGGAAATGTGCTGGGTTGGTGATATATTTAAGATAAAATATATAGCGCATTCCCCACACAGTGGTGTGTTTGGTTGTTGCAATGTGGGTCAAAGCTGCATTCTTGTAGGGAAATGTGCTAGGTTGTTGCAATGTGAATCAAAGCTGCATCCTTGTGGGGAAATGTGCTAGGTTGGTGATATTTATAAGATAATATATACAGCCGCATTTCCCACACAGTGGTGTGCTAGGTTGTTGCATTGTGGAGGAAGGCTAGGGAGATGTGCTAGGTTGGTTAGATATCAGGTAAATTATGCGGTTACATTCCCACGCAAGGGTAGGTTGCTTCAGTGTCAGGAAGAATTTGAGACTACATTTCTACATACAAGCCAGCTCCTCACTCCCAGATAACCCGGCCTAACATGGGTACCAGGTAGTATCCTGGGAAAGGCGATCAAAAGGAGGTTGACCACATTACCCACCAAGTGCAAATTGGTTTGCACCATTGGGAAAGAAGGCTTCTAACATTTTACTTATTAATTTATAGTATATATTATAGACTCTGATATAACAGCCTTAGAATGGACATGTGGTCGGCTGCATTTATGTAGGGAAAGGTTTCGGCACCAATGGGGTGTCAGACAAATGACGCTAGACTCAAATGTGTATAGAACAATGGACCCAAGACAGGTGGTGTGGTCAACATCCTGCCACTGTCTTTCATTGTCAAAACTTTAATTGGTACCACACATAATGATAACCACCGTTATAAAAGTGCAAAGCTAATTCTTGGGTTATCGGTGACCAATGGAAAAGGGAAGACTAAATCAAAGGAAGATAGTATAAAACAGCAGGGATTTTAAATGGTTTTTTTTTTGGGGGGGGGGGGGGGGGGGGGTCAACACCCAAAACATTTTCCAGGGAGCCTAAGGCTAGTTTAAATGGGTAATAATAAAAGTGTGCTGAATGGCAGTTAAGTATAAATATTACAAGAGTTTTAAAGAAAACATATGTAATGAATAAACATTTAGTCGAATTTCTATACCTGGTAGGGAAGGATGGAGCTAGTCCTTACACAGATTTTCTGGGGTGGGAAGGGGGCCACAGGTTGCCCGAGCTTCCAGGTATCATCACCCTTGTTAGACAGTTTTCTATCATGGCAGGATGGAACATATCAGAAATGATTGCGACCTCCAGCGAGAAGTCTGTAGGCTGACTTGATGAAGGATGCCACACCGAATGAGCCATGATATTCGCATTAGAGTTCACCGGCTGAAAACTCCAGCGGAAACTTCTGGTGTCTGTCCACTTCTTGTCTTTCTCCAGAACTTGAGCATTGCGCATATATCTGTTCTTCAGATCTGGCGTTTTGAATGCAGATTTTTGGTTCTTCGCTTGTCAAGCGGATGCGCACCGACGTAAAAGGAAATACCCTTAATTAGTAGCCATACTTTAAAAAACAATTAGTTTTGTAGGCAACTGTAGACATTGTCCTTACCGTTTAGGACATTATGCTACAGCAGAATTGTGTAGCTGTTTAGGGAGCCTCAATTGTTACTGTTGTCAAGGTTGAATGAATCATCTGGTTTTACCATGTTGCTACCGATGATGAGATTCTTGAAGTCTGGCTGAATCAAACATTCACATAGCAGTCCAGAGGGATAAAACTAGACCAGGAAAAAAGTCTGGCTGAATCAAACATTCACATAGCAGTCCAGAGGGATAAAACTAGACCAGGAAAAAAGTCTGGCTGAATCAAACATTCACATAGCAGTCCAGATGGATAAAACTAGACCAGGAAAAACATGACTACATAATTTATAGGGGCAGGGATGTTGTCGCTTGCGTAACGTCCACATCAAAAGTGAAAGCAATACCAACATAAAACTTTTTAAAATACGAGGGAAAGTCAGTAAGTGGTTCTTTACTGTTAAGTGACCACATCACTCAAAATTTAGGGAAATCACATGGCACAGGGGGAATTTGCGTTATGGTTAGTGTTAAATGAATAGTGACTACTACCACCGCCTTCCCTAGAATACGCTTTCGGCCATTTTCGTGACATCATATTCAGGAGGCTCACGTTCCTCATCGGCCAGCGTGTTTACATTCATGCTCATTTGCTATGTTGTGGATAGTGTTCCTTAATTATAGATTCAGTCATTTTGTGGAGTGTGATTGTAAAATACCTAGTCTAGGAAACACTGTATTCCTCAATGTAAGTTCAATTACAATTGATATAATTGTGTCTGATAAATGTACAGATAAATCTGGTGTTGAACATGAGGTACCCAGAGGGTATCCTATTTTAAAATCAAATGCATATTCATCTGTGTTTCCTGAACTGCCAGCGTTCTTATCAATTCAAGTACCACCCTCCCCCCACCCTCGTGTGGGTTCCGGGGCCCCATTTTGGGGAAGACAAGAATAGATTCACTGCCTCCCCAAAAGCATGTCGTAAGAGTCGACTAATGGGGGAGCTTCCTTTGAAGTCAGAGTGCATCTGCCTGAGAGGCAATTAACCAACAGTCTGCATTAAAGTTAATCAGACCTGTAAAACTGATTCCCACACAACACTCAGGTTCTGGAGCAGGGCTGCAGTTCAGAAGTGGACGAACAACCAGAACTTTCCGCCAGAGTGCACAACTGGTGAACGCGAAGAAGCAGAAGAATTGAAGAACCACAAGCTTGCAAAATTCCTGGGGGGAAAAGGTATCAGAAATAGCAGACATGAAAACAAATATATTGAGTGGTTGTCACTGAATAATATAAAGGCATAGTTAAAAGACATGTTAGATGAGAATTCGAAAATGTATACTGTCACAGAAGGTACATCCCTGTTATTAAGTCTTTGCGTTCTGTCTAACAGTGATGGTAGCATTTCTGGGTACTTAAAATTTGAAGCATGCAGGCTTTCTGATTTGGGAAAAGATTGTAGTAGTGCAGATGGTTGAAATCCGTGTGAAATCAACTGTAACATATTCAGGAGGTCAAAAACTTGGTAGGGCTGAAAACTCAACACATTCAGCAACAACATTACAAGCTTTTATGGTTTCTTCAGTGTTTGGGAGTTACATTGAAGTTGTAGAACTGGCACCAATATACCGAATGACAGCAAAGTCGAAATCGCTTCAGATAATCAACATTGTTTAAGAGTGTGGTTTTACAGTATTGGCAGTGATTGCAGACAACTACTCTGTTAACCGCAAAGTTTACAACAATCTTCTTGAGTCCAACAGTACATGCATAGAAATTCCAGGCAACAAAATCTTCTTGCTGTGTGACACTGTTTACCTGCTAAAATGTATTTGGAGAAATTTGATAAATCAGAAGGATGCAGAGCAGACATTTTCATATCCTTCCACAGCTGGGCTAAATGTTGAATGCAGCATCTACCTCAAACTGTACCAGCAAAATAGCAAGTGCTTCTTTCTCACATCTAAAGTATCTGTATCAGACCATGCACCTCAATATTGTGAAGTTGGCACCAACTTTAACATACAAAACTCTTTACCCTTCCAGTATAGAAAAGCAGAATGTTTCACTAGCTCTTGCTACTTTCAGTGAGTACAACATTGCTGCTCTCAAGTTTGTAAGGAATCAAGGAACAGCAGATTTTGTTCAAGCCATTTGGAGGTGGTGGCATATTATGAATGTTAAGAGCAGATTATCAGTCCACTAACTTCAGTTAATGAGGAATCACTTCATTATTTGAAAACTTTCTTATCTGGTTGACTGAAGTTTGCTTTGAAGGGAAAACTAACAAGACACACATACTGCTTTGTTACATATGGTAAAAGCTGTGATTGAACTGGCTGACTTTTCTATTTCTACTTATAATGTGGAATTCTTACTTTTGGAAAAAACTACAAACAGATATTTAGAAGCCACATTTGGTGAATATCGACAGTTGTCAGGTACAAATTATCTGGTATCAGTAAAACAAATTTTAGAAGCAGAAAAAAATTGAAGATATACTCCATGTTATGCCTGACATCATCTGTTTATGGAAACTTCACAATTTACAACTTTACCGCGGCTGTGAACGCTACAGATGAAGAATGTTCTGATGTTATTGAGGATGTCATGCAGTCTGATGTAGACAAAGGGTTTTTTCACATTGATCCTAATGACTGAGTTTTGTGTTGAAGGCACAGAGAAAGCATTAGTTTATATTGTTGGATTTGTCTCTACAAAGTTCATTAGAAAAGTTCAGGGCATTTCATGTAAGACTGCTACAGATGGACAAAACATTAACAGTTGATGTTGCAACAAATTTCTCCACTGAGTAAAGCGAGCTAATGGATCGCAAAAAGCTTAAAATACCCTTCTAAGCTGATTACACTGTTGATATGTGTGTCTTATGCTGCTAAGCAGAGGCTTATTTCACCAGAACTAGAAGCTATATTCATATCCTGTAAACAGCACAAGAAGCTACTTATGTGCATTGTTACATGCAGTATTCAGAAATATTGTGCTGATGAAGTGAATGGTGTGTGTGTCCAAAGTCAGGTATTATTTCAAAAGCTGTATCTCCATTGTGTAATGTATTTTTAAAGAATTACCCAACAACTTTACAATGATAAGGAACTGAATACATCTGTCAAGGGGAAACTGGACAAATCTTCACAATAAATTGCTTCAGTAAAGAGAGATTTTTGATCTACAAACCATACATGTATGTTTATGAACATGTTGACTTGTATATAGTCCCTACACAGTACAGATGAGAAATATGTAGTAGTGCTATAGTATTGTTATGAAAATTACTCTTGAAGAAAAACTATTGCTCTCATGTTGACTGTGCATGAGCGATGCACCCTAATTGTGGATACAATGGATATTTTGGAGCAGTCTCTGGGTAAGTGAGAAAAAAAAAAACGTTCATAAATTACAAACTAACATGTCACTTGCCTCTTTACTAATTATTAATTTTGTAGCAGTATACTAATAGTAATCCTCAACCTTTTGTGTTGTATACATCTTCTTCTTCTCCACAATCACTGGCTGCAAATATGGCAGAAAGTTTCTGTCTGTTTATCTAAATCTGCTCTTAAATAGATATATTAACATCTCATATACTAACCTCTTTTCTTATGATGTATTGTTTAATCATTAACTGTAGCTCTCTAGAGCAATCTATTCCTTCTTACTGATTCAATTGATCATTACTTGTAGCTTCGTGTATTTATGATTGTTATATTTTCTAATAGCACACTTATTTATCTTCGAAATGGTAATTCCGATTCATAAAACGTCTTGCAAAATTTTCAAACTGTAGTTTAATTTGTGTATACATCTCCTCGATAAAAATTGTGAACAAAGATCAGCCTCTTGACTTGAACAAGAACGGGAATCCCCTTTGACCTAGTTGGCATATAATTAGAGGCGGCCTTGCTACTACTAATTCTAACCCAAACCACGGCCTTCTCTATTTATAGGCCAAACAGGTCAGCGGGGATTCCCGTTCATGTGCAAGAATGGAGTCCATCTGCGTCCACAGTTTTTATTGAGGAGATGTATATACAAATTAAACTACAGTTTCATTAATTTTCAACGTATTTTATAAAACTATACGTCATTTTTAAGGTAAATATATATTTTAAAATAACAATAAAGCTCTTACAGACACACAATAATGCTTTTGCTACAGTCAACATGAACATAAACATCAATAACGTTTGGATGTAAACTGAAAGTTATTCCAGCAAAGTAAAGAAATGTCATTCAGTGCTAACTCTTTGATTCTGAGAGGGTATTGTTGCATCAGAGGAGCCGGTACTGGGCGGGGGGGGGGGGGGGGGAGGGGGAGAGAGATTTCTCTTAACAGCACTTATAGCACTACTAAATATTTATCCCCAAGGTACAAACAGCACAAACAAATTTGTCCAGTTTCATCTTGTTGGATAAAATCAATTCCTTATTGCAAATTTTTAGTAACTGTTTAAAAATACATTACACATATTTCTGAATACTGCATGTAACAACGCGTGCAAGTATCATGAATGGTATATTTTTTAAAAGTAATTAAAACAAATATGCATAAGAAGTAGATGAACAACCAGAAGTTTCTGCCAGAGTTTTCAGCCAATGTTCGCAAAGCAGAAGTCAATTCACAAAAATAATAATAATATTGTATTTCTACAACATATAATTATACTGTTAGTCAACAATTAGTAAAGAGGCAAAGAGTGACTTGCTGTGAGAGGTTAGTTAGTAAATTAAATATTGTTTTCATCCACTTACCCAGAGCTCCGAAATATCTTGACACTATTCATCCACAGTGTAGTTGCACTATTTATGCAGTCAATATGAAAGCAATATCGCGTATATCTACTTCATAATATCCGCTTGTCGATTGTAATACGAATACATTCAGAACACATAACTTTGTAAGCACATTAAAATGTCACACGATGCAACACATGGAACTTCCAGTAACCAGTTTCCGAGGGACTCCTTTCGAAAAGTGACGTCATTTAGTTGTAAGGCACTATTAGAGACTGCGTTGCCCAAACCTTCTGTACTATGAGATTTCCCGAAATCTCGCAGGATATGGTCGCAAATGATTTGATTTGATTCAGGTACCAACATCATAGCACTGCGGGGCATTTCCATAAGCGCTCCGCCCTCATCTTCAGCAGCCAGATAAGAGTTCCGATACTAATGGTGCCAATAGCATTCTGATTAAACGTCCGTCTTGCCTTTCCTCTGAGCATCTGCCAGAACTTATGGTCCCCCCCCCCCCTTCTTAATCATTCTCACCAGACTGGTGATCCATCTGCTCCGCCGAACTGTACACGCTCTCCAAGGCACTAGCCACGTCTGCCTTATCATGCATTAGTATTCCAACAAGTTGTGCAGAGCCAGCAAATCTGTCCGCCTGTTCATTTCCCAACACACTGATGTGCCTCGCTTAACACAAAAGAACTCATTATTTAAGACCCAAATGGTTTTGAAAAAAAAAAGAAGACGATAACAACCTGGAAACCATTTATTGTTTACACATACACGGACCTTTAATTTGCCACTGTAATTTCTACCAACATTGATGCATTTGTCCCATCGTTTTATCAGTCCTTCCAACCCTGCAGCATAGAACTGAGTGCTGATTTTTAAACCTCATTGTCACTTCAACGTCTGTGTCATTCAAATCGTCACCTATTTTTGTTCAAGTTGGTTAAAAGCTCTCCTTGACAATCCGAGAACACTCAGCATAACCTTTTCTGCTGATGGTGTAAGCTTGAATGTTTCAACACAAAGCGAAGAAGGATGTTTCCATTGCATTAAAGCACGCTCTGATTTGTCCCTAGTAATAATCCTTTTCAGCATGTCTTCTCCTTCATTTGCGTATCGACAGAGATGCTTCAAGGACAGGCCTAATCAGTTCATTTTGTGTTCGTCTATCAATTGTCTGTGTACCCAACTTGAGCACACTTTCTTAAATCGATCATGCATTATGTTGTATGCTGAACCATGTGGGCACCCTATTGCAGCTGCTACAAAGTCAACTATTACTCGCCTGTCACCTCTAATAATCTCCACTCGCTGCCCTGCATGGATGTATGTGTTGCAATCTCAGGATGACCAGATCGGACTTCATCAACAATTTGGGAGCGTCCTGGAGAAATTTTTTTTTTTTTTAAACTCAGTTATGCACCGCTTTACGATATCAACAATAGTCAGCAAAAGCAGGAAGCATTTTATTAGGAATCCTTTGCAGGCAACCCTGTTCCCCCATCCCCCTTTTCCCCCTAAAAAAACGCACAACCGCACGTTGTTCTTTGAGGGAACACTCCGTACAGTCGCTATTATGTTTCTGTGTACATTTTAAAAAAAATACATATAAACAACTGTAAACCTTACCTTTAGGCTGCGGTCCACGGTTGTCCGTAAATATGCTGTCTGAGACCAGTCTATTCCGTGATGTGACACAAGTATCATATCACTGTCACAATAAAAGTCTCTTGTTATATTTACGTATTAGGCAGCAAATTGCTATGCTTTAATTTCGACCATGGTATATAGCTCCGAGCGTTCGGTAACCTGGCCAACTACTGAACGTAAAATTGTCTAGTAAAGCCACAACAAATGTCGGCAACATGATGGAAAGGTTATGCAACTAATTTTTATATAGTTAGTATAATAAATGTTCTGTTATTGTTGGTTTGAATCCTCGACAGCCATATATTAGTTGTTGAAGTTATACTAACCCCACGGAACATTCGTCTCTGAAGCCATATCCCCGCTTCACCGGAATCCACTGAATTCGTTGTCTATATTCCAAGAAGGAACACAACTCTACGAAAGCTGACTGCCATGTGTGAGACAGTGTAGTGTAGGACATGAAACTCCTGACACGCTCAACACACAGCCAGACAAAGACTAGCACTTGCGGAAATAAATGTTGTTTAATGCTTAGACCATGTAGTATTATTGTACACAAAGGGTGCGAGAAAGTAGCTTTGAAATTAAACAAGTTATCTACTAGCATGCTCGCTAGAAAGACACATTTCTGCTCACAAACCTGGATCTGCATGCCAGACAAACAAATAATAAGCCAATAGAGCAGCCTTTGTACAGTATGTGCGGTTAAACGTGGATTTGTTTCTGATGGCTCAACATCTCCAGTGCGGCATATCAAGTCACTCTGATGTCAAGTAACAGCCAGACGTTCTTCATCTTCGCTTTCACCAGCCTTAAACTCCGGCAGAACATTCTTGGTATTCGTCCCCCTCAGACTTTAGTCTTGTTAGAGAACCTAAGTGTTGCATGCACATCCGTTTTTCAGATTTGGCAGACTGGCTCTATTGCCTCACTAGCAGTTGTACTTCGAATGATGCCCACGGTTAGTCTACTGCTACGTTTTACCCCATCTTCACCGTAGATTTTTACCTCCCTCTACACCTCTATTTCACACTTTAATGGGCTCCAGGCTTTGCGGCTCTTTCTAGATCGTAGAGTCAGCCCTGCTATAACCACTCACCCCTTGATACGTCTGGCTGAGTTAATGCTCACTCTAAACTCTGTCGAGTTTAATGGCCATTACTTTAGGCATATCAGCGGCGTCGCTATGGGCACCAAGATGGGGCCTAGTTATGCCTGCCTCTTCGTGGGCCACATCGAGCATCAGATACGTCATACTTATACTGGTAGGCTCCCTGAGCTCTACAGGAGGTATATCGATGATTGCGTCGGTGTTACCGATATGTCCCTACCTGAATTGCAAAACTGCATTCATTGTTTCTCCAACTTTCATCCTAGCATCCGTTGCACTTTCAGCATTTCACTTTCGTCGGTGCATTTTCTGGATTGTACTGTCACCGTGGACTCTAATGGCCACAGCATCTCGGTATACTATGAGCCTACTGATTCCCATCTCCCCCCCCCCCTTTACACATCCTCTCATCCCTCTTCCTGCAAAGACTCCCTTTCTTTCTTCAACTTCTACGTCTCCGCAGACTATGCCAGGAGAACGACTACTTTCACCAAAAGGCTCTAAAAATGATGGACTTCTTCCGGCTCCTAAGGTATCCGGAACATGCCTTATCTGCTGCCTTTCACTGAGCAAGGTCTATCCATCGGGCTGAGACTCTCGTTTCCAAGCCTTAAAATCATTAAAACAGACCATTCTCGTACTTACCTACCACCATCACAACATCCGTGCTAAAAATACTCTCCTGAAGCATGTCCCCATCCTTAGGGCTGGCCCTACTGCCAGCAAGACTTTCTCTGAACTTCCTCTAGTGACCTACAGACAAGACCGTACCCTTAAGGGCATTCTAGTTGAGAGTCGGTTACGTCCGAGTTCCACTACGTATGTGGAACGTGGCATTCGGGAAGCCGTCTATTGCACGAGCTGTAATGTAATTTATGCCATCAACTGCAGGAGATGTGGCATTAAACACATCGTTAAAACGGGTTACCGACTGGCTGGCAGGTTCAGACAACATCTTTGGGACGTGCAGAACGGCGCCTTGTTATCAATACCACTTCATTTCAATTCCCAGGACCACGACATGGAGGTGACAGCCATTAAATCTAGCCACTCCAGCGACAGAGTTCGCAAGTCTCTAGAAATTCGCTTTAAATATACATTGGGAACTCTGGCGCCTAGTGGACTAAACTGGCAACACAGCTTCCTCTAAATCCTAGGAGTCTGAACTGCCTTCACAGTTTCATCTTATCCTTGAGTGACGGCCCCTGGCATATCCCCGGACATGTATATTCCCGGCCCACGAACCTCGCCAGACACATCGTGTCTTGACATCGACCTGGCTGCCACGAGATACGAAGATAAGTGAATTTGTGTAGTATTGTCTAACCTATGTATGTGCTGAAGAGGCTCCATAGCCGCAACGTTCACATTTTGTTTGTGTTTGCTAAATTGTGAAGCTCGCTGATATACGCTTTGTTCGGGTTTATATATAGTTTACTGCTACGGCATGACTATTGGGGAGGCAGTTGATCTGTTCTTGTTTTCTCCCAGCTAGGTAGTACCAGTTTCGTCCTTTTCAGGACGAAATTTTTTGTCATTTGAAGCCCTACTCTGGCTTTTTCCAGGGGCCGCAATATAGGCAGGCCATAAATATGGCCAAATGTCTGAACGCGGTTTCTGGGACCTCTCCACGGCGATCCTCATCCGCATGGTGGCACTTTGTGTCATCGGGTGTTTATCGCTTGTGTGATGTCCTGGTGGGGTAGAAATTCATTCATTCATTCTCCCAGTACCGACACTGGAAGACCCAGAAATTGAAAAGAGAAATAAAACCAACACAGCCAGTCATCAAATCTGTGCTTGTTTAACTTTCTGCTCACACCTGCCTCTTATTTTCGGTGTGAGTTAAGGTACTCTCTGTTTCTTTTGCACTGCAGGTTCCAAAGAGTTGACTTTCTAGCTACACTGTAATCAGGTTTTTCTAAATGTTTGTTTTTATTATTAGCTTTCTATTAGGTTGCTAATGTTTGTCTGGTTAAGTTGCTTGCGCTCGATCTTTATACTATTTCCCGATAAGCTATGACGCTGAAATTTTGCACACACTTGCCTGAGATCAGAGAACTGTCTGGGCAATTACTTGTATCGACTGCAATAAGACACAGACGGTGGAGATATATAGGGCACACTCTGAGACGATAAGAGCAAAGAATTAAACAGCAAGTAATCTGGTAATGATATGGGACACAAAGGTCTGAGACACGGACATCTAATGGAAACACTGAGAAGAACATTATTACGAGAGGTCAAAAATGCTGGGTTGACATCCATGTCAAACATCCAGTGTTGCATATAATAAAATAGAGCGAAGTGGAGGATTCCACTGCGAGTCGTATTTAACGTCTAATGGCACATACAGGATGATAATGTTGACATGATTTTTGTTTTTTAATAGACCTTTGATTTGTAATACTTAATTAGGACTAAAAAGTGGATCAATAAAAAACTGTTTAAACTATTAGCTTTCTAACGAAAGCGTAGGCGTTTACATAACAAATTATATTATTCGAATCACCTGTCATTATAAAGATGATTTAGCATTATTAATACATGCTTTCATTAGTCATGGTTTAAATTTATACATGACTGTTGGTAAAGATAAAATAGCTGACCTCGGTTTTCCAATAAATTATACGATAAGAGATACATACAATATAAATGAGATAAAAGACTCCATTGTTAATATATTATGTTCAACATACCATAGTTTAAATTATTTTATATCTTTTTAGTGCATTTGTTAATTGTATACAATGTAAGTAGTAGAAAGCTAATAGTATAAAAAGTGTTTTTAAATGTTGTTTTTTTAATTGTTGTATACAGTGCTAGCGTCTTTCCTCTTGCATTTGGATCGCTCCGTTTCTCTGTGTGTATCGGGGTTCTATGAGTTGGGGGGGGGGGGGGGGTACCAGTGTCCCCCTAACAAGTATGTCGTAAAGGGCGACTCATTAATGATTTGCTGAAATATGATGTATTAGGCCGAAAGGCGCAGATATTGTAATCTTGCTGTGAACCAAAACATGACATACCCACTTTCCTTGTAAAAGGATAAACACAGTCGAAGCAGATCTCCCACACTGAATCTATATTTTCCTGCTTGAAATCCATCACCTGTACATTATAATGTGGAGCTGGGACGTTGGGATCTAGGATTTGCCCTTTGGATTGCCTTCTAGCTTGCGACTCTTGCTGCAGCCCGGAAAAGTGAGGGGTGGGGGGGGGGGGGGAAAGAAAGACGGGCAGACAATCTACTCTTCCATACAAACTTCCTATTGCGGATCTGTCTTTCAACGGAGTATTGTACCACAGTATACCCGACAATTTAGGGATTAATGGTTACAAGAGGCCGTGAAGATTTGTTAGGCGTGTGAGAATTTAAAAACATGCCAGTTGCTACCTGTTTTTAATCACTTGTACGGTGTAGGGCTTTGAACCTAAGGATTCAGAGCCGTGTGACTAGTGCAGGTTAGGATTGTATTTTACCCCGACCGAAAGAAAATCCATGACTTTACCGAGGATTCGAACCTAGGTCTGCCCGCTTGGAAAATCAGCGTACTGAACTGTTCGGCCAGCCGCCCCTCTTTGGGGATAAATGCACTTTGAAAAGTTAGTTACCACTGTTGCGCTTCACGAATAAAGAGCCAAAGGAAAACAACGAGGCACCTGTGTCGATGGCTTGGCTATATGGTACAATCGGGACAAGAACAGAGATATGATCCGAGGCTCTAATGATCGTGTCACATGACAAAAGGTGACGGCCTCGTTTATCGGCCCGGCACATGAAGATAGTGATGATATTTAATAGAAACCTCTGGCTACATACAAGTTACTTAGGTACTCTGTATTTTCATCATTCAACACTCGAAATAACACACGGTTCAAAAAGCCTTGACATGGTCTGGTGGGTAGAAGTTTAGGCCGAACCAGGAATTGGATCACCTTTGGGTGCTTCAACACTGGAGGCAGTTGTCTTGTCAGAAATGGCGCCACTTGTCGTCTGCCACAAGCCATACAGATTCTCTCTCTTCGGCTCGCTTTTGTGAGATTGTTTAGCCAAGAAGTTTTGTACGTCACTGATGTAGTTTTTTATTTCAACCTCTATCTGCGATGTTTTTATAAACTGTTGAGGAACATGTAACAACAGGAAACGCTTAATTACGACGATAGGAGGTATTCTTTATCACACGAAACAAAAAAATAGAATTAATCAGCATCACATTGTCACAACCACAATCGACAAGTAACCGTTGCGCCTGGAAAACCTTCTTTAGCGCGTGCCATGAATAGACAATGTAATAATTGAAAACAGGAATACACAAAACAACTTGACACAGATGTGAATACAGGAATAAATACTAAATGAGGAGCGGGGGCGGGCGATTGAGGGACCCTTGTAATTATTTGTTATCTGAGAGGGCGTGGGGAAACCATGGGATCCAACATCCTTGTTTAGAATGATGTAATTATTTTGTGCAATTTGTATGTCGTGCGTTATAGACTTTGTCTTAGCGGCAGTGATGTGATATATTATGCATTATTATGTTAGAAATCTCCAGTATGTCGTTTATGACGCATGTTCGTCGTAAATACAAATATGTGCTAATGATTGGTTTGTCGTGTTTGGTATACGTATATGCGATATGTTGCAGTAAGAACCCCCCCCCCCCACCCAATCCCTTCATGTTATGGCTTGTCACGTGTTTAAGACAATATCTTGGTTGTATTCATAGCAATATTTAGTATGTATGACGCCCCTGTGCTGTCAGTTAGCTTTTGCACCTCTTCCTTCGGCTAAAGTTCACTCTTTTAGTATCAGAGGACAGTTTAAATAGTTATAAATCAGCATCGCTTTTGCCATACTATTTTACTGCTGGAATACTTATCTGTTGCGTGTTTCATAACAATAAAAGCAATTTTAAATTGCAAACATTTTATTACTACCATTGTGCCGCCCTGTGCAGCTGCACGTGTCTAAATACGGCCTTGGTTGCAGTGTTGTATGTTCACATACGTGGTTTGTTTATGACATATTGCTTGCTTAAAGGTCGACATGAAACATGCAGCCGCCATCGATAATTACTACTTGCTCTACAATTGTGGAGCTAATTGATTTGATTGATCGTAATTGATTTGTAAAAGATATCAATTTATTCGCACAGGGATATCTCCAAGGGCGAACCAGTCTCTTTCTAGACATAAAGCAGTGAGAATCTCTACACGGCGCATGAACTCAGTCACAGCGATGAGTTGTTGTTGTTTCTTTTTCTTCTTCTTCTTCTTCTTCTTCTTCTTCTTCTTCTTCTTCTTCTTCTTCTTCTTCTTCTTCTTCTTCTTCTTCTTCTTCTTCTTCTTCTTCTTCTTCTTCTTCATTCCTCCTCCTCATTTTTTTCTTCTTCTTCTCTCTACTCCTCCTCCTCCGCGTCTTAGTACCAGTTTGTTTGAAAAAAAAAAAAAAAGTTCTTGTCGCCCTAACCAGCTCCAAAATTGCGCGGCGGTTATGTTGGGACTGCGTTTAATTGACTGAGGTTTCCAATAGTTTTTTTGTCCATTGTGGCGTGTCCATACGCCTGTATTCGTGCCACCTGTCAGCCTTATGTCATTTCCTTGTTGTGTATCTTGTCCAGCCCGCCGTCGCTGAGTGCACCAAGGCACCACCAGTGTCACCATCTCGAAACAGACAAGCCTTCCACATTGCGCCAGAAAACACGGCCCTTTTCAGGTCCCCACATTTAATATATTTTTTGTGCCTTTATGTTTTCGCATCTTGCATGTGCATGTGCGTTTGGCTTTTTTTTGGGGGGGGGGGGCTTTTTTTTTTTTTTTTAGACAAGTTTTCTTCTTGTAAAAAATGGTATAGATGTAGTGGACATGAGTATAGGTACAGTCAATTGATAATGATCCGAAAATTTTTAAAGGACTTATAGTGAGGTCGGAAGTTGTAGATAGATGAGTGGTTTTTAGAGATAGATGAGTGGTTTTTAGAGGCTCCTTTTTAGGTGTCCGGACTCGAGAGTAGGGATGTCGCTGTCCTCTGGTCTGTTTCCCTCTCGGTAGGTAGTTGAGCTGTTCTTGATTGTGTTGTTGTTGCTGGGTTGGTTGGATGAGTGGTTTTTCCAGCATTTGTCCTACTTAGGTATTGCTTCACCAGTTTCTGGGTGTCAGGATCGCTGTTCACATATAGGATCTCGGTTACAGAGAGGGTGGTGTTTTTACTCTGTAGGTGGTTAACTATTGGGCGCCTTTGCTCTTCGTACTTGGAGCATTCCAGTAGGTAGTGGGCTAATGTGTTGTTTTTATTGCATTCGGAACACCTCGGCGTTTTGTACGTTTCCGTCCACTTGCCAAGTCTGAGGTTCCATAATTTGTTAAAAACGGGTATTTTCGTAGGGTCTTTAATCTGGGATGCGAGTCTGGGTTTTCTTAGCAGCTGGAAGTCTGCCCTGCACACCTTGTTGCCATTGTGTGTTCCAGGCCTCTGTGATAAACTTTCTTGTGACTGCACGGCCTTCTGATTTGCCCAGGCCTATGTCTAGGGTGCGGTCGCAGTTGATGCCCTTTTTGGCTGCCATTTCGGCCTTTTCGTTTCCGATTATCCCCTTGTGGGCTGGTATCCAGCCGATTGTGAGTTAGCACCCCTTTTGTTTAAGTTTTGTTGCTGTGGCCAGGATACCCTCTTTAATGTCGGGTCTGCTATTTTTGCAGAGGCTGCTTAATGCTTGAAACGAGGCGTACACGGTACGGGTCTTTGCCGTCGAAGTGGGATTGCGCGGTAATGAACGGAAACGAACACTCAAAAAACTGGGAGAGGTAGCCGAAAGGGCCTCTAGCTGGCTTTGGACGCAACGCAACAACATAGGGGACGGGCCTCGGTGAGCTGGTCCGGGTGTAGTGGAAAAGGGTTTCTCACCCCTTGAAAGTCCATCGTGTCCGAATTGTCTGCCAGTGATCCTCTGCCACCTGCTAATAAAAGTCCAACATGTGTCCGGTAAACCAAACGTAAGCTTGTCGCTCGGTCGTCCAGGTATGCTGACTGCTTTAATTAGGCTGCCGCGACGACTTCTTATCTCACAGTACCTTCTGCAAACACCAAGTCGTCTTGTCCCTATCCGAAAGAAAAACACCATCCGGTAATCTCGTGCAGCATGGTACCAGCCCTGAGCTTCATGAACTCAAGTGGGCCCACCTCCGAAAGCGTCTAGGAATCGTGGACCGAAACGCTCGTTGACGAGGAATATTTCTACTAATGACTGGTAGATCCCTGCTGTACTTGCTCCCTGTGAGTTTATTCCTATTGAACTGCGGCCAGCGAGTCAGTAAGAACGTAGGCTTTTCTGGGCATTGTTTTCAGGGTTAACTCCAGAGCTTTCTGTATCTCTATCAGCTTGGCGGTGCATATGGCGACCCCATCCGTTAATTTGAACTGCTCTGTGATTCTGGCTTTTGGTGAGTAGAGACCGGCACCGACCTTGCCCTTCTCATTAGTACGTTCCACCGTGTAGTCTATGTGCCTGTTCCAGCTCAGTTGTTCATCTAGCTCCATCCCTAGGAATTTGGTGTGCACTCTCCTCTGAATCACTGCCTCCCATTTCAATTCTGTATGCGCTTTCTTCGTATTGTTGTTTCATCTTTCTGTTGTTTCATCTGCGTCTTACTCCTTCTTCTTATTTAAATATGCCCAACGGGTACACGGGTGCTCTTGTGTTCGTCCTTATTCAAGGCTAATAGACGACCCCTTGGTTAACCATTGAGTGCGGTATACGTGGTCAGTCTAATCAGAATTCTAAATAAACAACAGAAAATAGAAGTAAGAAGCTCGAGGAAGGTGAAAGAAAGACACAAGCCAATGTTTAGGCCGTTTCCTTTTCCGTTTGGATTACTTGTCTGTATGATTGTTGTCATTCGTCTTTGTGTTGTTGGGCTGTGGCCTTCAGCCTGTGGTCCATGGAAATTTCCTTCCTGTCCTCCCAGACATAGCGGCTAGTATGGAAACCAAACGAGGTAAACGAAAAGATGTTGTTGCAACGGTTCGTTTCGCAGAAATAAGGCCCTAACCACGTTTATCGTATTGTTCAGCAGATGTCGTCTAACAGATGTAATTATATAACATTATATTGAATAAATAGAACTGTATTTATATTTGTTCTGTCTTAGCAGTCAGTCGGTTCACCATTTCTCATATTTCAATTAAGAGAGTAGCTGGCACCTTATAATGTGGCTTACAGCTAGTCTGCGATATGTGCACCTTTTGACTAATACATCCAAATTCACTGAACCCTTAAACTTTGCGATATGCTTAGTTAAGGATCAGTTGGTCTGCCAACCCTCAAATGAGACCCAAGAACCCACACGTGGAACTCTCAGATTGACAAATGTCACAACGTTACCTACAGTGACAATATTTACCTCTTTCTGCAGGCACTCATCTAGAAGTGGTTTCCGCGATTCCAGAATCGTCGGCGGCACGCCATATCGTATGTTGAAAGAGCTCTTAGCCCGTGTAATCTGGGGAAACTCAGACGTAATGATCGAGGAGGCGTTTCTTGCGGATCTAAGTGTTGGCTCACTGCGTACAAATTCTGCAGCTCCTTTGAGCGGTATTTCTACATGCTCCTCTGTTTGAAACTGTTTTGTTGGGTATGTCTGCTTCATTGAGCTTCGTTCCAAGAGATATATCTGCTGCATCATATTACTTATGAATCGATCGTTCTCTCGGATATAATACCGTCTGCCAATGATTGGTTTTTCTCTGAAACTTGTGGTACTAGAGAATATCGGATCACTTGTGGGTTTTATGCCGAAATCCTGGCGGCTCCGATAACCTTTCGACATAAATCTCAGCGCTTCTAAATTTTCAGATATGTCCGATACAGACTTCGATACATGGGATTCTCTCTTCATGACTTCGTTTAGCACTGGTCCCAGTGTGTACTCTCCTTTGGAGTCGCGGCAGTGAATCATGGTAGCTTTCAGCAAGGCTTGTTTCAGCGAATGGAAATCCTTGTGTTGATCTTGTTTGTACTTGTTCGCCTTTTTCTCCTCAGGTCTCAGTAAAGGTGAGCGAATGTCGCCGTTGGAACGGTAGTGGAATCCGTGGAGTGATCGCCTGTTGACATCTGGCGACAAGGCTCGGAGTAAGGCTTTAGATCCGGCGGCTCGTGGGGATGTGGATCTTTTGGGTTTCAAGTGGTGTAGTTCTGGCAAGGATGAGGTTTTCTCAGATAATGACTTTGTCTGGAAATATACATTTGATTTTGCTTTTTACGCTCGATAAGAGGGCTACGACAACTAGGTCTAAAATGTGAAAGATTAAATATAAAGACAATGAGAGCTGACAAAATGGCTGGCTCTGACAATTGTAGATGGGCAGCCTATGGACTATACAGGCGCCATTAATGCCATGAGAGAGGGAGAGAGAGAGAGAGAGAGAGAGAACGAATGGAGGACTTTACGGCTCCCAGGTTAACACAACCTAAAATGGCTACCAGGTAAAATCCTGGAAAGTAAAGGCGACCGTCATGATGACCACATCATCTATGGAGGTTCGACTGGTCTTTCAAACTGTGAGTCTAGCATCATATACCTGATGTGCACATGCATTAAAAGGGCCCTTCGCTGACTATTTACTTACCTTCACTTCAGATATCGTGGGTCAGGAACGTCGGAGCTTGGCATCTCAACGGGATCCTTTTTGATGGGGGGAGGATGAGAAATGGGAATAGATCTACTGCCTCTAATACGCATGTCGTAAAAGCGACTGATTGTGTTCCCTTCTAAATCGGGGCGCATCTGCATGTCGTAAGAGTCGACTAAACGGGAGCTTCCTTTGAAGTAGGAGTGCATCTGCCTGAGAGGCAAGGAACCATCAGACTGCATACAAATTAGTCAGATGCACACGCAACACTGGGTTCTGGAACAGAAGTGTAGTCCAGAAGTGGACGAACAACCAGAGCTTTCCGCCGGAGTTTACAGCCGGTGAACACGAAGAAAAAGAAGACGTGGACGAACAACCTGATCTTTCCGCCGGAGTTAGCCTGCGAATGCTAAGAAGGAGAAGAAGAGCTTAGTTCTCTCTCTCTCTCTCTCTCTCTCTCTCTCTCTCTCTCTCTCTCTCTCTCCCCCAAAGCTCACTAACATTGTTGTACTCACCATCGATTGAGCCTGTTTTATATTCTGTAGCAGAGCTTCGTTCAGTGCGGATCTAGTTTTGACCTGTTGCCGCTGTTTCTGAATCAAAGCGACCAGACCATCTCGGGACATATACTTGATAGTTATGTTATCGGCATGGATTTTCTGCATCAGACTGCTTCTTTTCGGCAACCCGCTGCCGACAAGGCTAGTTCTGGTAACAAATTTCTTGATGTCGGCCATGATTGCAGGCGTCTATTCTGGGGCTGAGAGAGGTTCAAAAGGAGTTGGGTGAGGAACCCTACCATATCTGAACAATTTCAACACAATATAGATCGCAAATATAGACAACAGCTATGCGGAACTGAAATGTCTGAGCGCGATCGGATTATTAATTTGTGTTCTTCAATACGCGCGTGAGAGAGAGAGAGAGAGAGAGAGAGAGAGAGAGAGAGAGAGAGAGAGAGAGAGAGGAAGAGAAAACGAACGAACGAACAAACTTTATTTTCTAAGGGTTACAGAGAGAGGAAGAGAGAGAGGGAGGGGGAAGAGAGAGAGAGGAAGAGAGAGGGGAGAGAGAGAGAGAGAGAGAGAGGGAGGAAGGAAGACAGAGGAAGAGAGAGAGAGGAAGAAAGAGAGGAAGAGAGAGAGGAAGAGAGAGAGAGAGGAAGAGAGAGAGGAAGAGAGAGAGAGAGGACGAGAGAGAGGAAGAGAGAGAGAGAGGACGAGAGAGAGAAGAAGAGAGAGAAGAGGAGAGAGAGAGGAAGAGAAAGAGAGAGAGAGATGAAGAGAAAGAGAGAGAGAGGGGGAGAGAGAGAGAGAGAGAGAGAGAGAGAGAGAGAGAGAGAGAGAGAGAGAGAGAGAGAGAGAACCCAAGGTGAGCGAAAAGATCTAGGAAATGTCGGTTGCTGTAATATTTTGTTTCCTTCTTCTTATTCGCGTTAACCGGCTGTAAACACCGGCGGTAAGTTTTAGTTGTCTTCAGCCAGTTCTGGACTTTAGTTCCAGAACGTGAGTGTTGCGTTGACATCCTTTCACAGATCTGGCGTATTTGTTTGCAGACTGTTTAGTTCCTCGCCTCTCCAACTTAAAAAAAAAGAAAGAAAATAATCGCCTCCTACGACATGCTTGTTAGGGAAATAGCGGGTATATATTAGAATTCATTAGTTGTGACGATGTGTCAGTAAGTGACGAGCCCATGAGCGTAGACTGTCATGTTTCGTTATCTCACACGATCACACAAACAAATAACAGATCAAGTCAGTGTTCTTGTCACGCTATGTTTGTTTTATTGACTAGCTTTCCGTATTTAGTGTATCTAGTTTTCTTTCGTTGAACGGAAACTGAACAATGACTCATAAGTCCGACAATCATTTATTCTACTTTCCAGCGAGGACCCCTCCCCCTCCCACCCGCAATGAACTGGCGGCCCAGCATAGAAAGGGTCACCATCATCATCATGTGTCTTGTCAAGCGTCGGTTCTCTCACGTGTCTCTATAGATCTTGGTCCTTGATATTTTGAATCAGTTCTACTGATGATATTCATCCAAGCCTTCGTTTGAGGCCCTGAAGCCTCGTTTCTCTTGGTTTGCCACAGCCTCTTCCACCGTTGATTTTTCCAGTCATCCAGTAGCCATCTTCTCATCACATGACAGAAAAACACTGATCACCTTTTTCTTATAGATGTATATAGTTTTCTAATTGCATTAGCCATTTTCAGGACAGTCGTTGATGGTTGCTATGTCCACGGTATTCGCATTACGCGTCTCAGAAACTACATCTCTCCAAGTTCTTGTTAATTTGTTCATTCCAGGATTCAGTCATTAAACAACACTGGTTCAACGTAACAGTTCAGTACTCTCTTTCTTACATTTAATAAAAGTGACCTGTTGCATATTTTTTTTTTAAAGACGCGTACCACAACTATATGTCGGCGTTGGTTTCGACAGTAGTATCGAGAAGCCAATCGTCCAGAAAGTAATGGCAAACTACTGGACGTAATGTTGCCTAGAAAAACCACAACAGCCAAGAAATCCTGGGGTTGGTTCTGCAATGTCCTGTAAAGGAAACGCAACTAACTTTTTTAACCAGAACAATTTACGGAATAAAGAAGATTGGACAAGTCTAACGCCATGCACTGGAAAGTTACAGGCCAGGAAAGGACACTTGGGCAAATGCGGCAACTTCTGCTTTTGACGTCTATGAAGGGTTCCAGAACAGACAGGAAACTATGGCGGTAGGACTGGATCTCGAGGATGCTTATAACAGAGTGAGATACGAAGTCTTAATGACTGCACTGAGGGAGAAGGAGGTCAATCCATGACTGGTGAATTGGATTGCAGCTGTCCTGTATTCACATCGGGTTGCTCTCCGACTGGGCTCATGGACCTCTGAACCACGCACTTTGGCCCAGGACTGCCACAGGGATCCGCCACCTCGCCTGTGCTCTTCAACGTGTATACGAGCAAGATTGCAAGCCTAGAAGCACCAGAAGTTGGAAGGAGACTGACTTTTGCGGATGATATACTTGCATATAGGCAGGGGAAAGAAAGGGAACAAACAGCTCGGGAGCTACAAGCGACATTAGACAAAGTGACTGAATGGTGTACAGAAATGAGGGCTGTCGTCCACCCGGAAAAGGCATCTGTTTTGTGGTGTTCTCAGGACTACAGAATCGTTAAAACTAATGTCCCAAGTCTCACGATAGATGGTAGAAACGTCAACAGAGAGAGAGAGAGAGAGAGTAAACTGAAGTATCTGGGAATTACATTTGAAAGAAGCCTGTCATTTAAGGACCATGTGGAGGGTGTTGTGACTAGATGCCAAAAAGGACATAGTGCACTTAAGACTATGGCTGCAATTGACATAGAGCAGAGAATGCTTTTCACACTATATCAGCACCTGATCATGTCAGTGGTGGATTATGGCCTAGGACTGCTTATCGTCTCAAAGAGTCAGATGGACAAACTAGAGCGCATACAGAACGCGGCTATGCGGGTCATTCTGCGTTGCACCAGAGACACCCCAGTGGTGTGTATGCGATACATCCTTGGTTTGCCGACGGTTGCAGGTAGGCACAAGGTGCTGCAGGCGAAGTCATATCTCATGGTAGCTGCAGACACAGACCACCCCCTGCATGAAGCTCTGGGTGCAGTTAAGGGTCAGCGGCTGATAAGAGGGAGGTCATGGATGGCTCAGGCAGAAGACACAATCAGACAGGTTTGCATCCTTGAGAACATTAGGCGAGGAGGGGAGTGGGTCAAAGAGCCACCCGAGCAGTCAGACTTATGTAGAGTCATAATCACGCTGAGCCGGGAATGCAGAGACTGGCCAGCAGGTGCCACAGAGGTGGAAATTCAGCAATTAATTAAAGATAATGCTCGCTCAGAGGATCTGATCATTTACACAGACGGTTCAGCGTCAAGAAGCAAAAAGAAGTGCTTGGGGCTTCTTAGCAAAAGTTAATGGTCGACGTTTGGTGCAGGAGAGCCTAGCATATGATACCACAACATCCAGCTTAAGAATGGAGGAGGAGGCGGTCACTGCAGCTTTCCGCTGGCTAGAGAACACGACAAACACACACATCGTGATTGTAACTGATTCAGAAAGCATGCTGAGGAAGATCAGAACAGGTAGTCTTCGTGCAGAGTGGCATGCTTCGCTACGGAGGACACGAGTGAAGAGTATTGTCTGGATTTTTTCACCGGGTCTCGCCGGTGTGTTGGGAAATGAGCAGGCGGACAGAGTGGCTGGCTCTGCACAAATTGGTGGAATACTGTTACATGATAGGGCAGACGTGGTTAGTGCCTTGTGGGAGAGCATGTACAATTCGGAGGAGCAGATGGATCACCACAGTCTGGTGAGATTGATGCAGTTGGGGGTGACGAGAGGCTCTGGCAGAAGCTCGAGGCTCAGAGGAAGGGCAAGACGGAAGTTTAATCAGAAAGCTACTGGCACTATTGGTATCGGAACTCTTCGCTGGCTGCTGAAGATGGGGACGGAGCGCTTATGGGAATGCCCGAGTGCTGTGATGGTGGTTCTTGAATCAAATCAAATCAAGCGCCATGCACACGAAGTCTCAAGACGTGACAAAGGGTTGTTTATTACTTTTTACACTTACTGCACTTCTGTAATCTCCTATTCTATGAGTGCCAGTCAATACAGACGGGTGTATTTCTCACATCAAACGAATACATCGTGGATACCAGCTTGCTGTAATACAAACTGTATTGTCAGTTCAGCCATAGCAGCGACATTTCGCGCTCTGTGACAAAATAGACAATAACCAGCAAGTTTTAGCAGCGTTCATTATATTTACTCGAGCGGTGAGTGGGTTTTCCCCGTACGCGAATCTCGCTGGGAAGTAAATACAGCCCAGGTGATGTTCACTACATTATTCATCGACTGGTTTATTTAGAAAAGAAAAAAGTCACCAAGAAATCTTATAATTATCGAGGGGAAGAGTCTCATTTAGATAGGTAATTAGTTAGTTTGTCGACAGACTGTCTCCATTGCATGTCAAACCATTTAGTTCATACGTACTCAGATCCCCCCTTCCAGTAAATCCCGCAGCATATAGTGGTTGATGACACTAGTCCTGTATTGGATTCCCATTCTTCTTCGGCTTTCTGCATAGTGCTCTTATCTGGCCACATCCCTTTAATCATGATATTCTTGCAGTCTGGTCATGGTAGCAGATTTGCAATCACTTGGTTCTCGCAAACGTCTCACTTCTCGTAGAACATTCAGTTCCTGGCACGAAGCCTTGTTTAGGCGCTCATTAATAATAATACAAATGTGAATTGCAAATAAATATTATATTCCGAATAATATGAAATGCAAAAGCAAACGCTTAAAATGAGAGCGCAATGGTATAGTTAGGGGGTACCATTTAGCCTCCTTGCTAATTTTTTGGTATAATGTGGGTGTCAGCCTCAAGGGAAGGGTGAGACGGAAATACAGTCAGGCTGCTATTGGAACTCTGCGCTTGTTACCGAAGATGGATGGAGCGCTTATGTGAATGTCCCGATAGCTGTGATGTCGATTCCTAATTCAACATTAAACATAGAAGTGCCTGGAGGTTTTCGGCAAAAGGTGATGGTAAACTTTTAGTGCAGGAGAGTCTAGAATATGATACCATAGCATCTAACTTAAGAATGGAGGAGGAGGCAGTCACTGCAGCTTTCCACCGGCTAGAAAACGGGATACACACACACATACTTCATGATTGTAACTGACTCAGAAAGCATGCGAGGAAGGCGAGGACAGGTGGCATGCTTCGCTTCAGAGGTCACGGGTAAAGAGCATTGTCTGGATATTTTCTCCGGGTCATGTCGGTGTGTTAGCAAATGAATTGGCGGACGAACTGGCTTAACTTGGTGAAATATTAAAGCATGACAAGGCAGACATCGTCAGGGTCTCATGGGAACACGTGTACAATTTAGAGAGGAAATTGATCATCATTGTCTGGTGAGAGTGATGCGGCGAAGAGTGACGAGGAAATCTGACTGATACTCCCGATCAATGGAAAAGCAAGACGGACATATAATCAGACTGCTACTGGCACCGTTGGTATCGGAACTTTGAGCTAACTGCTGAAGATGGCAACAAAAAACAAGACAAACTAATTGCAGATCTAAGGACCAACATTGGCTTGAAGCAGAACTGGTCTTGCAGTGGATACCAGCCCACTGTGGTATTCAAGGAAATGAGAGAGCAGATGAGTTGGCAAAAGCTGGGAGTAATCTTCCACAACCTCATCCACCACACAGCTACAAGGAAACCAAAACAGCACTAAAGCAGTCTTTCAAGCGGGAGTGGCGAAAGCAGAATAGAGATTACAGACCAGAGAGTGACAGCATAAACAAACTCATCAGGAAAGAATAAACATCAATTTTTAGACTTCGGACTGGACACCGTGGTCTTCGAGCACACCTGTACAGGATAGGCATAAAAGAATCTGCTGCCTGTGATTGTGGAGCAGAAAGACAGACTCCTGAGCACATACTGCAGTACTGCCCTTACCTCTCCCAGCAAAGACTGTGGATCTGGCCCAGGGAATCCACATTGCGAGAGAAGCTATGGGGGACCGGTGGCGACCTTAAACGCACAATCATATTTTTGACCCAGACGGGACTTAATGTGTAGCAAGACTGATGTCGAACGCAAAAGAAGAAGAAGATGGCAACAGAACGCTTTCGGGAGTGCCACATGCTATTGAATATCTCAAAATATGGAGAAGCATGATCGCCAACGCCAGTCGGCAGGGTATGTGGGGATGTGTGAGGATGTGTGTGCCTGTGTATATTTATATGCTCATCTATACAGACATTGGTTAGAACATTACTAATAATTATAATTAATAATAATAATAATAATACGAGTTCCAACAGAAAAAAGCACGACTGGAACTATTTTATGAGATCTTTTTAGCCAACCAGTAACGTTCCAGTTCTTACTGCTGACAGCTAATAAAATGGCGGAAAGCATGAACCAGAAAATCCCCGACTTTATATGGCTGTACCCAGACCTGCTTTCTGAGGACGGCCTGCGCTTTATATTACGACAGGTAAGCGTTCGTCAAGTAGTCATCACTGCTCGTTTGTATTGTGAAATATAATTATATCTCACTAGCTTACTTTTAACTTTCCCCTTTAGTATAGTATGATTTAAACTTATATATATTAATTATTAAATTATAATTAATTATTAATAATATTTAATTATTTAAATTTAAAAAAAAATAGTAATAGTACTGTAATAGAGTAGTAGTACTATCAGTACAGTAGTACTGCTGCTAAATACTATGTATAGTGGGATGCTAGGCTAAGGAAGTATTAATAGGGATGTTAGTGTAAGTTTATTTATGGTGGCTAAGTTGTTAAATGGCACTTGCCTCCTCATCCTCATGGTTTAAAAGTTGAAGGCCCTCTCAGCCCTCAGGGGAATAGTTGCTAGAGCTCTATGGTATGGGGGTTGTACCAGCTTTGTGATTTGTGCATCGTTCCCAAGAGGTGGCTAGCCATTGTGCAGAAAGATCAAATTAAACCATATGAGGTAAATCACAACTTGTCACAGACATCAGAAGGAGACAGTCATCATTTTTCGGCCATGTTATAATTATAAGAAGAGGGAAAATTATTTTCAAAATATAACATGTTGTGTGACCACTGGAAAGATCTGTGGAAGGAGGGATAGAGGAAGACAATGAGAGAAGATGCTTGACAGTCTTGTTGCATGGCATGGAGGAGTGTCGGCACATGAACTGATACATGCTGCAGGAGATCGCAGATTACATGATGATGATGGATGATGATGAGATAAATCAAATCCAAGTGCAAGGAAGAGAATTATTAATATTATTTCTTTTTTCAACTTTAAACCTCGTATTAACTATTAAGTTCATTAACTCATAAAGTGCTTACTTAAAAACTAACTAACTGGCAACCATTTTTATATGTTAATTACATCATGCCAGCTGATAATAGACATTTTGGCTATCTTCTGAATAACGGATACAAAATATTGAGGCCGAAAATATACCCTAACGGCCTCAGTCACGTGTCAATTGCGGACTTCCAGTGACTTACTAGGGGCTAAACTAGATGAAACTAGGGGCTAAACTAGATGAAACTAGGGGCTAAACTAGATGAAACTAGGGGCTAAACTAGATGAAACTAGGGGCTAAACTAGATGAAACTAGGGGCTAAACTAGATGGCTGGGACTCATGAGCAGCTACCACATCTTCTGCAGCTTCCTTCATTTTATTTGCTTGTGAGACAAGGCTAAGAAAATACTCTAACAGGGCCTCAATGCTTGTGACTGTGCTGCCAGGAAAGTGCGCCTAATTTTCAGAAAACAACGCGCGGCTAGTGCGGCCGTGGTAACGTTGCGTCTGCGTAAGTTCCATACATAACTCTTTAATCGATAGTGTTGTGGTTCCATGGTTGTGAGAGATTCATTCTGGTGGTGGTGTCGTAATTGCAATATTTCTGGCCCTGATCCTAGGACCCAGGGGAGAAGTTAAACCTAGCACTCAGTGTTGGAGCTGTTTGCACCCTCGTGATTTGGGACCAATATTTGGAGAAGTGTTTCCTGCAGTTTGTGGTATATTCGCCGGAAGGAAGTCCGCAATTTACATACGCCCTGTTATCATATTTTCTTAGCCTCGATAATTTGGGACCGTTATTCTTAGGATAGCCCAGGATATTTTATTGCTAGGCTCGTTGGCAGATAACCATAAAGTTATATGTTTACTTAACAATAGTGAGCTGGTGGCCATTTTGATATGGGATATTTTAATCTCTATCCAGATGTGGTGGTTTCGTAAGTGAAAACCCAATGTATAAAATTCTTAAAACTAACTTATCTCTGCTAGAACTCATTTGATGAGTATTGTAATATATAACAGATATTTAAATGCATTATTGTATTAAAATGTAGGCACTCTTCCAAATGCTGCTCCCAAATTATTCACTGCTTAAAAAATCCCATTGAGGGCCTCAAGAGGTTATATAGTGCTCGATTTCCCGCCGAGTTTTAAATTTTATTTTAGCACTTAAAAGGGCAGTTGGCACGTTGTTGTTTACACCTAGGCTGCGATATCTGTGCTTTTTGCCCCAACACATCTGATTTCAGCACAGTCCTAATTAGTTGTCTTTTGCAACATTTTTTAGGTGACAGTAGATCTATTCTTTTTTTTAAAATCAAACATGTGGCCCAGGAACCCACAAGGGGAGTCACAGGTAATGTGAACAATGGATCAAAAATTATTCCTCCCCACGACGCTTAAATGGATTTAAAACTACGCCTCCCCACGACGATTAATGAGTGGATCAATATATATTTCTCCCCACGTCGATTCAATGGAACGGCGCTTAGCTTAACATCTTAACATTGCTATCCATCGAGCAGTAGCGGCAGGAGGGGAACTGCTAATGATGGTCTAAATGTTTTTACTACATAACTCTTAAGGCCCTCAAAGGGATGTTTTTTGCAGTGATTAATTTGGGACTGGTATTCGGAAAAGTGCCTAAATATTTTTATATTTCAAAAATGCAAATGTTTTTATATAATCCACTAATTAAAAATATTATATTAATTATAATAATAATATGATTTATAACAGTATCAGTAACAAAACAACATAGTGCATTGTTGGCTGTAGGTGTGGCATGGGTTATACATTTCTGATCTAATATCTGTATCTGTGACCTAGGGCTGTCAGGTCTGTCAACATAAAAGGTTACCACGTAAGACCTAGGAAGTAAACTGTTGTCTGGTCTGTATGTGTGGGCATGGGTTATACAATTCTGATCTCATCAGTATCTGTGACCTAGGGCTGTCAGGTCTGTCAGCATAAAAGGTTACGTAAGACCTAGGAAGTAAACTAAAGGTGGCCAGTGTGATGTTGACATCAACTGTCAGATTTTCCTGTAAATATTGGGGTCAAGCACCATTTGTCTGATTTGCCAGTAGTAAAAAACAGGTTCTTAGCACCATAGCAGATCATTCCCTGTCTGACATGGCACCAACTGGTATTTCACATGTTACACTGATACCAATTATGGTTATACCTATCTGTATATAGTACCCTTGTAAATACCACCATACCACAACATCTGTGTTTTTGTGCTGTTCATTTATAAATGACACTGACTTCCATTATTTCCAGCGGTTTATAAAACATTCTAAATCAGACCTGGAAAGTCTGCCAAAGGAGGACCTAGTTGAGCTGTTTAACAGATATGTTCTGCCCTTGCCACAGAGGAAGTACAGAAGTAACCGCAGGGGGCAAGAAATGACCAGGAAACAGATTTTGCTGGACAAGAGTTTAAAAAGAAAGAGCGCTGATGATAGTGACCAATCTAAAACAAAGTATGAAATGATGTTGTTAAATGTTTTTCTTCAGCATGCAAAGTCCTTGAGATTCATTGCTGCAGATATCACCCGCCTCCATTCATCGCTGTGGTTGGTCCTCTCTTTCTTGTTGTACACATGTTTGTAGATCTCCCTGGATATCATCTCCATTGTGTTCTTTGGTCTACTTACTACCATTCTGTTCTTTTTTTTTTTTTTTTAATATAATAGTTTTTGCCTCTCTTATATATAATTCAGCCATTTAGAAGTTGAATTCCATTATATCTTCTTGTTCTTCAGCATTCCGAGCCCTTGATTTTCATTGCAGATATCCCATGCCTCCATTCATCTCAGTGATTAGCTTTTCTTTTTACTTGCTGACTGTAAATGTTTGTAGGTCTGCCTGTATCTTTCTAATGTTCTCATGGTCTACTCCCATTCAGTTTTTTAGTTTATTGTTTTTGTCTCTCTGTTATCTACCATTCTCTCCTTATCGGGCAAAAAAAAAAAAAAATTCACGGCACACCTACATTGAAAGCTGTTTGAATACTTAGGAAAATAATAAAAAACAGTGCACATTTAATGTTCAGTTGTTTTTAATGTGGAAAGAGAAACTGCTTGGATTATTTGTTTCATTACTTTATGTATGTGGGAAGTTTTGTTAATTTTACCTTCAGATCACTTGACCCAGAAAGTTTGCTTCTGTATCTGTTTTATTTTATGTAAAAGTACGTTCAGAATGCACTGCAGTCTTGCCAATAGCATTGTCTTCTGAATACACCTGAACTTTTCTTTGCTTCCTTCACGGCATTTTTGTGTTAAACTGCTGTCTTCGCTCTTCACTGCATCTCTGTTTTAAACTGCTGTCTTCGCTGATCTCAAGCAGATTTTTAAAAAAAATTCTTGATTATAGCAGCGGCACCCCTGGCATACGCTCGCAGCACCCAGTTTGAGAACCTTTGTCTTAGACCTTATGATGCCGATAATTAGTGGTGATTTGAACAGATTATGAATTGTGTGTTGAGTGTCAATCAGAACTTGTCCACTTATCATGCTGTGAGATGTTGAAATGTAGTAATCTTTTTGTGTGAAATGTTTTTGCAGGAAGAATAGAGCAGATGTTCCATCAAGTGGACTCATCAATCATGTGAATAGTTCAGCCGCTCCTGCGGCCAGGTTAAAACCTCCCCCATCTCTTGTTAACTTTGAGAAAAAAGTTGTCAAGTTGGTGGCATCAGGGGACAAATGTTTACACATCGATGATCAGAAAGTCGAAGGATTGCAAGAAGCATCAAAGGTGATTCAGTTATATATTTGTTTGGGAAAATCTCTATGTGGGTTCTGGGGCCCCATTTTGGGCGGGGGAAAATGAATAGACTTAACTGCTTCGTAACAAGTATGTCTTAAAGGGCTACTTATTTGAGGTTTGCTGATGTAAGTGTTGGCCTGAAAGGTGTAGATATCACATCCTAGTTTAAGACCATGAAACACAATGTAAATTTAAAGGTAAAAGCAAAGTTTAAGAAAACAAAGCTTGTGGTTTTTAAAAAAAAAAAGCTACATATTTTTGTGCTATGCACTTCTAATAGAGCAATTATTGGTAGTGCACTTGTCAGTCAAGGCAGTGGTGCGGGTTCAATTCCCAGAAGGTTTCCTGTCTAGGTTCCGTGGGAGAAAGGATTATTACTGAACGCCAGCAAGCATTTCATAAAAGTCGACTAATTCAGGGCGTTTCCTTCTAATTTGGAGTGCATCTGCCAGTGAGGTGGGAAACTAATAGTCTACATATAACTAGGCTAATGTAAAACGGATATGCATACAAAACTCAAGTTCTGGAGTAAGGCCTAAATCCAGAAATGGGTGAAAAAACAGAACTTTTCACCTTTGTTTATTATTTCCTCTTTGACAAGGCCGTATAGATTTGTTTACTCTTTCCTCTTCAGCTGGGGTGTAGAGACACCTTACAGTTTTGTTTACTCTTTTCTTTTCCACGCCGGAATGATAAGATGCTGTGTTCTCCCTTGGTCATTCTTCTTCTACCATATAGCATACCAGGCAGTCTTAGGAACAGTTAGGCAAACAGGCACTTTGGTAACTAAAGCTCTGTGACCATGCACCATAAAATTACAGTATTATTGCCATATTTGATATTGTTGTGGCAGAGTAGTTCAGATTCCAATCATAACTGTTATAAAGTCCTTCAGTAAACTGATGTGGGTGATCACACTGCAACTAAAAATGTCTGTGCTGTGTCCTGTGTGACCGTGCTTCTTCCACCACATTTAGATTACACATTTTACCTGCCCATGTTTCTTCAGAGTCAGAGTGCATTTGCCTGAGAGGCAAGAAACAAACAGTCTGCATACAAATAAGCCAGATCTGTAAAATGGATGTACACGCAGAACTCAGGTTCTGAATCCAGACTAAAGTCTAAAGGTGGATGAACAGCCATAAATTTCTGCTGGAGTTTATAGTCGGTAAACATGAAAAGAAAAACCTGAACTTGGTATTAACATTTACTTTATGATAGAGTCATATCTAAATTGGGAGTAGCTTTCCTGCAATCATAGTGTTTGCAGATTTAGGAATTTGTTTTTAAAATTATGTATAACTGTGACCATGGTATCAGTAGATGTAATACATGAAGTAGTGAATGCCAGTTACCACTTTAAAACTTGATGCTGAAAGGACAGAACAGGGGCTAGAGAACAGAAGTCTAGGTCATTCCCTGGTACCCATTTTAGTGGTCAAGCTAGATCAGCCATATACATTTTCCTTTGGTGGGAATTTGAATCCACACCTATCGGTATTGACAGCTGGGGAATAAGTAGCATACGATTTTGGAGGGTTAGTCTTTAGAATTCTAATTAATAATTGTTAACTGTTCTTTCATAGAAAGAAATGTATTATTGAATGCAACAAAAAGACCGCTCACCCCCACCCCCTTTTTTGGGTGAAATAATAAAATGAATCGTGATTTGTTTCAGGATAATGGTCCTAGCCCAGCAAAAAAGAAGTTTGAGAAGATTACATGGCCATAGATTCCGTTGCCATCTGAAAAGAAGTCAAGGCATCTAAACTGGTTTGAAGTTGATTTAAACGAGGGCTTTCTTTTTATAAATGGATGTTGGAGGACATAAGTTATGAATTATTATCATCATCATCTAGACTGCGGAATTGTTGAGCCATCACTAGATGGGTCTCTGTGGCAAAGTGATCATGACATTGACTTCGCACTCTAGAGTTCATGTTACAGAATGTGTCATTCGGTTCACAGTACAGTGATCCCTGGGAATCATCGTTGGAGCTCTGGAGTTCATGCAAGCAGTTAGCCCTTCTGCGTAGAGAGGCCGGGCCATATTGGCTGAAGCCCCATGCAGTGAGGGTGTTCCTCTTGACTTTATATTTTAACTTTATGATCAATGCTGGTTACTTGTGGCCATCACAGGATTTGTATTTCACGTGTGTGGCAGAGGTTTTTATCCACTACTGTGATGAGGATGACCGTCTTGCTTGTCTGTTCAAGCAGCAGTGCAGTTGCTGGAAAGGGTGTTTGTGACAGAAAAGCTGTCACATTCTCACAGACCTATGTAATTTTAGTGTGGCATTTTGGGAGAGATTTGTTTTCCCTTGCCAGGAGTTGGTGGGAGCCCAACCAAATCTCTGTCAAAATTAAGAGTTCGGAAACATGGGTACATCCTTCTGGACTGGCCAGCTTACAGGGATCTGCACTCCTAGCTGTGGCTAACAATGAGCTGATGCACAAGTTACAGTTGTGTGTAAAATGTGACTGGCATGTGTAATATTGACTCCATCATTGATTGATTCCCCATTGATTTATAAATTATGAGTCCAGAATCATATGGCCGATATGCCAGTGACATCTTACAAGTTATGGGGATGCCACAGTGTACTAGAATGACAAGATACTTCTGCATTTGCCCTTAAAAAAGGCGTGTTGTAGTTTACAGACATGCTGCAATATCTCCTTGACCCAAACATCAGATTTCAGCAAAATCCTTTACTATTTGATCTGAATGTTGGAAGATGGTAGTGATTTGCAAGAAATGTCCATGTAGAACTGGAACTCAGGTAATTACTTGGGACCCACATGTTTGCCCATCTATGCTGCCAGATGTGGCAAAAGTGTGTTGACACAAGGCAGAAGTGATGTGACTGCTACGGTGACCCGTAGAAGATGATGGAATTCAGACTGACATCATCACACCAGAAGAGATGATTTGTGAATATCCCCAGTTTTACAGAGATGGCTGAGTACCCCCACAGTGTACAGATATGACTAAGCACAGTGTTTTTTTTTTTTGTGGTCTTCAGAGATGACTGTGTTTAAGTTAACAATTTTAGATGATTGTTTGGGAGTTCCAAGTTTTACAGGCATGACCGTTTTTGGGGGTTCCCAGTTTTAAAAAGTTGACTGTGTTTAGGAGTCACAGCTTTTTTTTAAGAGTTGACTGTGTTTGGGAGTTCCCATTTTTACAGAATTGACTGTGTTTGGGAGTTCCCAGTTTTACAGAGTTGACTGTGTTTGGGAGTTCCCAGTTTTACAGAGTTGACTGTGTTTGGGAGTTCCCAGTTTTACAGAGTTGACTGTGTTTGGGAGTCCCAGTTTTACAGAGTTGACTGTGTTTGGGAGTCCCAGTTTTACAGAGTTGACTGTGTTTGAGAGTTCCCAGTTTTATATAGATGAGTTTGGGAGCTCCCAGTTTTACAGAGATGAGTTTGGGAGCTCCCAGTTTTACAGAGATGAGTTTAAAAGTTCTCAATTTTACAGAGATGAGTTTGGAAGCTCCCAGTTTTATATAGATAAGTTTTGGAGCTTCCGGTTTTACAGAGATGAGTTTTGGAGCTCCCGGTTTTACAGAGATGAGTTTGGGAGTTCTCAATTTTACAAAGATGAGTTTGGGAGCTCCCAGTTTTAACTGACAGTTTCCGAGGTTCCTAGTTTTATATAGGTGACTGAGCTCCAGTTTTACAGAGATGCAGGCATTGTGACAAACAAGTGACTCACAGGGAAGCTAAATGTGGTGTTTAACATATTTATTTATTATATGATTGCATACTGAATGTAAAATAAAAATGCCTGTACGAACCCTGTCAAAATATTTGGCCAGGAACTGCGATAATATAACTTGTACATTGTTTGAACAATTTGGGAATGTGTAAATTTGAATACATTTGTTTCCCCAAATTTTTGTTGAAATGTGTAAATAAGTTTCTTTCCCTTCAACTTTGGGCACCAGATAATCTTCTGGGAAGTTAAGTGACATGGGAGTTATGATCACCTCATCATTTGTATGAAGCTCCCCAAACTAACAGCTGTGTCTTCACATGCTCACAGAACAGGGTGCAACAACAGATCACACTTTCTAGCTGCTAGTGATTAAAAAAAAAAGTTTAGTGTATCTTATGGAGATTCCAATAAGAAATTCTTGTGGGAAGCCAGCCAAACAACTCAGTTACACTGAAACTTGTGAACCTACCACAAAAAAAATTTAAATCAAATTTCTTTAGCCTCTTTTTCTTGATTCTTGATATAATTCCAGTCTTCTTGTGAAATATGGATTGTCTGCTTCTGAAGCTCTTTCTAAGCTGGTGTAAGTTGCTGCATTTATTCTTACCTTGTGCCGTGAGATTAAATTCCAGCCACTTGTTGATCTGACCATAAAAAAAAAGTGGCTTGAATACATAAAAATAATACTGTTGTATGCCAAAATAAACTGTTCCAACGGTCAGACACAAAAACATTCCTATTCTAATCCTGCCTGTTAATAAATCAGTGTCTCTATCCTATCCTGATCCCCACATGTTAAGAAACCCCAGTGTATCCACCCTATCCTAACTCTCACATAAAACAAAAACTAATGTACCTACATAACCCTGACATACACACAATATGTGAACCCACTGTCTGTATCCTACCCAAACCCCCACATTAAAAAAACAATTAAAAAATGTCACCATATTATCCCAAACACTCTTGTATTACTTTAAAAAAAAACCTGTGCATCAAATCAGCATATAGTAATATGACAAGAACAATTTATTTAGAGGGTTCAAACAAATCAAATCACAGTCCAATAACATACAAAACCTTGTGGTTTCCTAGGCCAGATTCTACGAAATTGGAAATAAACCTCAATTCCAAGTTTTGTTAACAAAATATATAGTGTGAACTGTGGCAAAGCTATTATGAAAATATAACGGGTACATGCTAAATAACAATGTCAATGTGGGCAGTTTAAACTTTTCCAAGAACACAAGTAACAGGGCTCCTAGCAGCCCTTGACTGACAGCTTAGACCCTTGATAGTCTTGAAATGCTCTGGATCCTTAAAAAAAAAAAAAGACCAACACCCTTGAAGTTTGCCAGTAGTAATCTTGGAATTAAAAAAAATATAAGACCACGTGTTTGAGAGTCACTAATAAATGATAATAGAAAAACAAGGCTGTGTTTGCAGTGAAGCAATTCTTTCCAACCATAATGTAAATCGTCCTGTACCTGACAATTTCAGCACCCCCCCCCCCCCCCCCACCCCTCCATTTATCCCACCACTCTAGATCTCCAATATCTCTTTTTTCCCCTTACTCCCTCTGTCTTTGTATCTTTCCTTTTATCAATACTCTCTCTACCTGTCTTTCCCTCATACCTTCTCTGTCTACATCCCTCTTGTTCATTCATTCTCTAAAGTATCTGGTCTAGAGCAGATCCCTCTTGTTCATTCATTCTCTAAAGTATCTGGTCTAGAGCAGACACCACTTTTATGACTCCTATTTCACTCTCACGAAAAGCAGCTGCTGGGAGACTCTTCCAGGCCATAAATCGAGGGTTTCTTAGCAAAAGAGAATTTGGCAAGAGGACGAAAATGGCTGTTTACCGCTCTACCTATGTACCAGTCCTGACCTATGGGTATGAGTCATGGGCAATGACAACAGCTCACAGAAGCCAGCTGCAGGCCTCGGAAATGAGATACCTGAGAAAGGTAGTCCAAGTGACAAGAAGGGACAAAGTCCGCAATCAGACAATACGTCAAGATCTTGATACCCAGCCCTTACTAACCCGAGTAGATCAGTCACAGTTACGGTGGTTTGGACATGTATGCAGAATGGGAGAAAATCGGCCACCATGGGAGGCTAAGAACCAGGGAACCAGACCTCCGGGACGACCCAGGGTGTGCTGGGAAGACAACATCCGACAGTCCCTAACTGACAGAGGACTGGAATGGAACAAAGCCAGAAAGAAAACTGCTGATAGAGACGTCTGGCGATCTCTCTGGCAAACCTCTACACCCCAAGGTAGAAGAGGAGTAAGTAAGTAAGTATTTAACTCTCAAGCCATTGCCCTCAAGAATGCGTCAGAGTCAAGTCACTTCATGTTTCAAGTCATTTGCAAGTAATGCATGGGACTGCTTATGGATCAATCAAAAATGGCAGTGCGAAAAACTCACTAACTATTAATAAAAGCAGAGGTTAAATGTGAAAGCTTCAAACATAATCTATTTTTAACGTGACGCTAATCACCAAACCTCAGGGTGGCTGGCCGCAAACAACAATCACTGAAGCTACAAGTCATTAGGAAAAATCCTAATTTGAGTGGCAAGTCGTTAATTACACGATTTAATAGTCTCAAGTCACATGACTCAAGTTCCTACCTCTGCCTCTAACAAGCATTTCATAAGAACCACTAATCAGTTTTCTGAAATCAAGTGTGTTGGGTGGAGAGGTGCAAACATTAGCTCAGTTCTTAACCCTTTTGCTGCTATGGACGTCTTTTCCCGATTTCCCGTACGCTGCTACGCCCGTCTTTGGACATTATTTTTTTTCTTGACCCCCAGTGCTATGGACGTCCCAAGCCGTTTTTGGACTTTTCTTACAGATTTCTGTTACCTCGTATTTTATTGGCTGAAGGGCAATATACATTAGCTATATTTAGATTAAACTGATCCATTTACATATGATTAAAAGCACTGGCACATGCTTTAAGGTGTGTTTACTGCATTCTGCGTTATCCCGTTGCTTTGTTTACGGTGACAGAGTGGTCGGTGATCTGTGTATTTTGTGCCCTGATATATATTTGTGCTTTTGTATTATTCTACACTTAGTACAAAATGGCAAGAAAACTTGTTAAAGTTGATGAAGAATTGATGGAGTTTCTGTCAAGAAGTGATAGCGAAGATGACTTTGAAATGTGTACTTCTGACAGTGAACAAAGAGATTTGACTAGGCAATCAATATCGACTGCTGAAACCGGCGTGTCCCAAAAAAAAAAGCTGTTTGCCTGTCCAACGTCCTCATCGTCGGAATCAAAGAGCAGTGACAATGAAGCGCCATCAAAACGGCAATAAATTGGTCTTGATGAACCGATGATTTGAAACCAGTAGTGCATAATTTTGATGACTCCAGCTCTGGCTGTATTTCAGCAACTGTAAATTCAAACAGTTCAGTCACTATAAATTCTCGTCTTTCCCGATGGACAGACAGATTCGGACACATTTTTGTGTGTATGCTGTCTGTCTGCTAACGCTTAGAACAAAGAAACTCAAAATAGAGTACTTGAGTAAAGACTGCTAAAAACTACCGTAAAATAATGTCGAGGGACATATTTTTACTATTGTTGAGAATCTCAAACATTTCTCAGACAACAGTGCTCATGCAGGCGGCGATAGACTACAAACTTGGACACATTATTGATAGTCTGCGCACATCATTCATTATTATCATTCACACAACACAATGCATCAAGCTGTAGCATAGTGTAGTTGGTATCACGTTCGCCTCAGAATCGGTGGGTCGTGTGTTCAACCCCCAAAGTTGTGTGTTTTTTTTTTGTGTGTGTAAATTTTCCTTTCAGTTCCTGGTACTTTTCAGCAACGGACGACTTATTATTATTTTTTTGGTATGTAATAACATGGTGACTACAAATAACTATGATTAAACTGGCAGCCGTGGTAGGTTCGTCAATCAAATTTTGGGATACGGACTGGGAACAGTTCTTCCCATTAATCCCCCCCCCCCCCCCCCAGGGGAGTGATGGCTCCGTTAGTCAAGTTTGTGGGGCACCATTGTGCCTCTGACTTGTCACCACTCGGACCAACCACACAACTCCCCAGGGTAAAAATCTTTGAGTGTACGAAATATAGCCCTCACCGCCGACGCATCTTTTGCGTTTAGAGGATAGAAAAATATTGCGCACAGCAGAGACTTTTTTTTCCACATTGATTAGCACAGGGCAGACAGCAATTTCCGGGAACGTAGCAGCGCACACACACAAAAACCAAGTAAAGCGCTTTTTAAAGAGCAAATGCAGGAAAATAATTCTACGAACACGCATCTTTTCTGTGGCAATGTGGATGGGGGTCATGGAATGTTTTGCAAAAAATTCAAATGCTACAGAAAAACAATTAAAATACCCTTAGTTAAGAAGAAAACATTCTACAGGATCTGGAGACCAAAGATAACTGGCTAAATAAACAGTATCATTCAATATGTGGGTTCTGGGGCCCCATTTTGGTGGAAGGAAGAACAGATCCCACATCAGCTTGTCATAGGAGACAACTAATAAGGTGTGTTTCCTTCAGAGTGCATCTGCCTGAGAGATGATGAACCAGTCTGCATACAAACAGATCAGTAAAATGGAATATGCGTGCAAAACTCTAGATCAAAGAAAAGAAGTGGTTGAACAACCATAATTTTCTGCCGGACTTTACTGCTGGTGAACACTATGAAGAACATGACCAGGAAACAAATACTTCAGCCATAAAATATAGCAGCGGGTAGGACAGCAAAGGAAGGCAAGTTTATGGACAAAGAAACAGCAGAAAGAAAAACACAAAGGAAGGCAAGTTTATGGATGAAGAGACAGGAAAGACTAGCACAATGGAAGGCAAGTTTATGGACGAAGAGACATAGCTAGCACAAAGGAAGGTGTTTATAGACGAAGAAACACAGGGAACACTAGCACAAAGGAATACCCGTGAGACATCCTGGACAAAGTAAATACAGGAGCCAAGGAATTGGATGGCATGATATGTTATATTACACACCCAAAAAAAAAAACATTACAGTAAATACATCACATTTAAAATGGGATTATCAACTTCACTGAGCTAGGTTTTATCATGTCTCGGTTCCCTGTAAAAAAAAAAAAAAAAAGGGGGGGGGGGGGTGTAGACCTACTGCTTCCCTGAAAAGCATGTCATAAAGGACTAATTAGGGGTTTTCCCTTCCAAGCTGGACTGTGATCACATGACAGGCAAGGACCCAATGATCTGCATACAAATAATTTAGATCTATCAAATGGATATGCACATGAAGCAAGTTCTGGAAAAAGACTAAGGCCCTGAAGTGGATGAACAACCAGGGTTTTCCGTCGCAGTTTAAAGCAGGTGAACATTAGTAAAAAGATGACAGTCTTTTGAACAAAGCACACACTTGCAACCATCCCCAGGAGGAATCCCTGAAATGCCTGTACTTGCAAATCAAAGGACAGAGTCTGAAATCGAACCCATCAGAGAACAACAAAACCTCTCGTGCTGTCTTCCTGTTTCCTTTTCGACAGATCTTTCCAATGGTCACATGTTCCAGTTTCCTGCTACTCATAACATAACTAGAGAAATAAAATGTCTCTTTCTAATGTTTGTGATATGTTGTATTCAAGCCTTCACCTTTCTTCAAAACATCTGGGTTGCTCTTTTTGTTTGCCCAAGGAATCTAATGACTCTTCTGTAAAACAACATTTCCAAAGCCTTAAATAATAGGCTTTAAAAAAAATTAACAGGATTCACAGCCATATCCCTTTCCCACCTTGCACATTACATAAAAAAAAAGGGGGTTACATGACGTGCAAAATGTTGCACTTTTGAAAATCCATATATGCTAATATAATATTGGTAACAACACATCTGTGTCCACGGAACATGGGCTATTTGTTTGCTGGTCGTCCTGTGATGTGAAGCCTGGTGGACGGAGAAAACCTGAGTGGAATGTAGCCATCGATATTCGCTCCAGCGACACATGGAATACCATCTGCAACAAATGTAAGGACAATTTACATACAATATATTTCTGGGTTACCACTGTCTAATAATACAGAGCTATAGTAATATTCAGTCTATCCTCAATCTTGTGGAAGGTAAGGGGAAGCCACTGACTATACATTTGACTGTGGAAGGCAAAGGGGACCACTGACCCTAGACATTGTGGAATGTAGACGGAAACCAGTAACTCTAGTCATATATCAGTCTATACTTTAGACTGGAAGGTATGGGGAAAGGACTGACTTATACTTTTGATTGCGGAAGGAAAGGGATACCAATGACTGTATATTTTTTTTATTGTGGATCATACAAAGTAACCAAGTGACTCTCGTAAGGTATCTATCAATCTGTACTCTAGATTGTGGAAGGCATGGGGAAGACATTGTTTCTAGTCTTCATCTTCTTCGATCCTTGTGTCAGAAAACTTATACCAGGAGGCCGGTAGCCTTTATGAAAGCTATCGTGCAGTCCATATCCTCTCGTGTACCATACAGCTTTGTCTTCATTGTGGTTGGAACAGGCCAGATTATCTGTATTATGGGATTACAGTCGTTTGGATCTTTTTCTCAGAGGCATGCAAGTGTTTTGGGAGATAAGCAGAAAGATCACACCACTCTGAGTGGTGAACTGATGCATGACAAGCTAGATGGGGTCAAGGCCCTTTGGGAGCAAGTGAACAATGCGGAAGCAAACAAACCATTATGGTCTGTCAGGAATGGTACAGAGGAGAAGGACCAGGGGATCTGAACAATATTCAACACTCACAAGAAAGGCAAGAAGGACACATAATCAGACTACTACCAGCACTAACAGAGTGAGAACTCTTGTCTGTCTGATGGGGATAGGATACAAAGTCCCATATTCACTGATACTGGTTCTTACCCTAACTCAACTCTGGAGAATACACAAGGGCTAGGATGGAAACAACATTTGTTCTATGGAGAATACACAAGGGCTAGGATGGAAACAACATTTGTTCTATGGAGAATACACAAGGGCTAGGATGAAAACAACATTTGTTCTATGGAGAATACACAAGGGCTAGGATGAAAACAACATTTGTTCTATGGAGAATACACAAGGACTGGGATAAAAACATTTGTTCTATGGAGAATACAAAAGCGCTGGAACTACAATAACACCTACCAAGCCAAAGTTCCACTGTTGCTAAACCAAATGTGAGTTTAATTGGTTCCAACTGCAGACGGCCATTGTCTAAGAGAAACTTCTTGGTCTCAGTGCCCTCAGGCTTCTCACAATAGATCTCTATTATTTCTGGGAAACAAACAAATAATAATCATGAAAAAGAAAGAATAACAAAAATATTTTTTGACAACATATATTCTCTATTATTTCAAAGGGGTAGAATTTGATTGTACACCTTTGTCTGTAATAATATAAAGGGTTTTGAATGAACACATTATTTTTAAAATTACTATAAAAAATAACAATTTGATATTGTACATTATTGTATAATACTTCAAAAGTGGCTAAAGTTCAACTTTTTCATTTGAATTAGTAACCAAATTAACAAAATAATATTTCTTTCTAAAACTATATTTGCATTTTTGTGTGCTGGTACATATCTTGTCCTCCCCATGTGGGATGCAATTTTTAGCTATTTCGAAGCCCCACCCTGGCTTTTGCCGGGGGCCCTGATTATAGCCAAGCCTGAAATATTTCCTAGTGGCTGAACCGGGTTTCCCGGGACCTCTCCACAGGTGATCCGCAGTTCAGAATGCTGGGCTCACCTTTAGGGAAACCCAGGTTCAAAACCTCAGTAAGGTGGTGGAACTTTTGAGTCGGGGAAAAAATTTAATTCTCATCTGCATTCTCTGTGGTGAACGCACTAGCGATACAAACCACAATCCTCAGACTCACCCCATCCTACATCACCCTTTTATGTGGTTAATACAGTCAGTAATGATAGGGTGCTGCAGTAATGATAGCGTGCTGCAGTAATGATAGGGTGCTGCAGTAATGATAGGGTGCTGCAGTAATGATAGGGTGCTGATAGTTTATATTTTTTTTTAAAACACACACAAAATCCTGAAAAATGAATCCAATGAAGAGAGAATTTCTCAAATAACTTACCTGCGTTGTTCATGTCCTGATACTTTGTGGGGAACACACATGTGGTTTTGTCTACGGAACTGTCAGAAAAATATGAGACATTCACAGATAAGCAACATGAATCAGAGGTGTTCAAAAAAAAGATAAACAAAAATGTTTATGCCATTGGGCATACAGTGCTAGATAAACATTTTCGTAGACTAATTGGATGGGTAATTTAATCAACATCACAATGGCCACCTTTACCTCCCAGGACACTTCCTGGCTGGGTCAGCCAGGGAACCCTAGGTCACCTATAAATAAAGGGCCCTGTTCTCTTCAGTAAAACTGAGGGTTGGGGTTTCAATTTCTAGAAACTAACTAGTTAAAAAAAAAAGCAAATCTCAAAGGAAGTAAGTCCATGCTCCCCAGCCAGATGGCACAGGAATGGTCACTCTCCCAGAGGTTCTGAAGCCAACAATAAAAGGTACTGAAGCCAGAACGCCCATCTGAAACCAAAATATCCGTCAAACATTTCTCTATTCTACATGTTACTGGAAGAAAAAGACTACATTTATTTTATCGCCCAGGTAAGGCTAAAACAAAATGGTTCATAACCCTGTAAGTATTCTCTGCAAGAATCCTTTAAAAAACATTTTTTTTTAAACAGGTCATTAATACATTTCCACATTTGAAATTTAAAAAAAAGAATTTTTGGTAAAACCTGACTGCGCAGCGACCGGGTGACGAACTCCTTGTGGTCCGGGTTCACGCCTGGGGGTAGGCATAAAAGCCACTTTCTCCCAGATTTACGGTATCTATCATGGAATCAAGGTCGAAGGGTTGCAATATCCATAGTACTGAGCTAAAGGGTTAACAACTCATGGTTTGTGGATATAACAATTTTTTTTTTTTAAATCTAGAATGAGAGCAGAGAATGCTTAACCACTCCGACGGCTGGTCCTCAAGTAAAAGCAGTATAGGATCTCTTTTCCATGCCTTCAGGTGTACTGTAAACTTGGTGCTAGGCCCAAGCTGTTTTGACAAATCAGCTCAAGATGGAATGCAGTGGATATCACACTGGCTGTTTTCACTTGGATGACATCACGCAAGATGGCATTGTGGCCACTGTCATTTACCACAGTAAGTTTTTTTTTTTTTTTAAACTAACAGAATGATTTTCTGTGGTTTTGCTGTTTGTAAGATCCTCGCTGATGCTACAGAGCTTTGTGCATTGGGCTGACATCCTCCTGTGTCAGCGTTTAATGTCATGTGTTTACATTCTGATTGGTAATAGCTCAAGATCCCAAGCAAAAACAAAACAAAAAACACACGGACACCACCCATCATCACACAAACCGGAATAGAAAGAGTTGTTAGCCTAAAAACACAGAGAAACATACCTATTGGTCAAGTCCCATGTGTGATGAAGATTATCTTTAAATGAACAATTACTTTACTTCACAAGTAATTCCTAGTACTCATTTTTGGCTGGGAGTCCATTCTCAATACACAAATCCAACCTGATACGGCTCCAAACAGATGACCACATATTCAGCAGGAAAGTATTCTAGCCAATGTTTTATCATAGCTTCCTGGTAAAAAAGTGTTGTAGCTTAAATACCTATGAATTCTAGTAAGCCCAGTTCAAATCTGTATAATTTATTAATGTCCAAAACATTGTATATGATGTAGCAACTTACGAGGACAACAGTTCCAACCGACGGTGTAGGGCATCAATACTGTCTTTCTGAAAAGTCACAAATTAATAATAATGTTAGAACAGAATGACCTCAAAGCTTTTTAGTTTTAGTCCATAAAAAAGGTTGTTACCTACTTATAAAAATAAAACTGGAGAGAAAAGATGGAGGCAGGCAGCAAGAGGTAAACAGTTAAACAACTGGAACTCATCCATTAAGAAATGGACGAACAGAGGTCTGTCACAGTGAACAATAAGATAATGAGATGGACGCTGTCATAGTGAACAATAAGAACATGAGATGGACGAACAGTGATCTGTCACAGTGAACAATTATTTCAAGAGGTAGAAGGACAGTGGTCTGTCACAGTGAACAATTATTTCAATAGGTAGAAGGACAGTGGTCTGTCACAGTGAACAATTATTTCAAGAGGTAGATGGACAGTGGTCTGTCACAGTGAACAATTATTTCAAGAGGTAGAAGGACAGTAGTCTGTCACAGTAAACAATTACATCAATAGGTAGATGAACAGTGGTCTGTGACGGTGAACAATTACATCAAGAGGTAGATGAACAGGGGTATGTCACAGTGAACAATTAGAACAAGAGGTAGATGAACAGGGGTATGTCACAGTGAACAATTACATCAAGAGGTAGATGAACAGGGGTATGTCACAGTGAACAATTAGATCAAGAGGTAGATGAACAGCAACCTGTCAAAGTGAACAATCAGTCTGAGAGACAAAGAGCCTTGTAGATCTAAAAAGGTTAATCTTCAGTGTGGAGCTGTCACCTGACTGATTGAGGAAAAATTGTTGCACTTGAGAAAACCCCTTACTAGGCACACAGGAAAATGTACTAACAGCATGACTCCTGATTCCCAGACAAGACGGAAATTCATTTCTCTCCTTTCCCATGACTGCTAGCAATTTCAGATCAACCAATCTTTAAAAAAAAGCATCAGAGATTTCTCTGTGGACACAGCATGGCTTGTAGGTACAACATCGGCCTCTAGAAGGTGAGTTAGGGATCCGTATTTTTTTTTTCTTCTCTTCCTCCAGGTTAGCTCATAAAGTGTTGGGGGAGATCTAACGATCTTGTGCACTCTGTTCTGTTCAGTAACCTTGATTTATCCACATAACTATCTCCTAGTCTTCTTGGGCACCAGTAAGTAGACAGAAAATCTTCTACTGGTTTGCAAGTCCCCATCGTAGATTCATTTTTAATGTTACACTTCCCCTCATGAACACTTATAGTATACCCTGCTTTGCATGATACTGAAAAAAGGCATGAAAGCATCCTTTATTTTTACGGCAAACAGAAAGAGAAGACTGTGCTTCAGAAAGAGCTTCATATATATTAGCGAAACCTCAACCGCTTACCTGAGACCTTGCCTCCTTCTCCAGAGCATCCCAGCTGGAATCAATGCTGTGTTGTGAGCTCCCAAGTCCAAAGTCGGACAGTGTGTCTTCCTTAACCTGTGCTAACTCATGTGCTTTCAGTGTGTGATTGAAATTCAGGATGTCAGCCCTTTCATCAGATACTGACTGAACAACTGATGGTGCTATATGTGAATACTCTGAAGAACCTGATGCTGTATGTAAGCATGTTGTAGATACTTCAGGGTTTATTTGAAACTGTGAACTCTTTAGATAGTCTGAGGTGTCTGATTCTGTTTGCAGAGAGCGATCTTTGGCTTCAAGTATTTTTGACTGTGCACTGGAAAGATAAACTGGGGAGGTTTCGGAAGAGATGGATTTTGTTTCAGATTTCACTTCGGTCAACAAATCTTCAGTCTGTGAAAAAGCTGACATGTTTGAAGTTTTAATACTGTAATAGGAGGAGGAGTAGGAGGGGAAACAGTCTGTGGAATCCGCTTCTGTCTGTGAAGATATAGATGTCCCATGAGGTGTTCTGTCTGTCAATAAACTGGAGAAATCCTCAGATGTATAAATGCTGTCAGTCTGTGAGGAAATGGAAGACATCTGAAGGGCACTGTCTGTCAATGAGTTAGAGAAATCTTCCAGGGTATGGACACTGTCAGTTTGTAAGGACCTCAAAGATTTTGGAAGCAACAAGTCTGAACTGGACAAAGCCGCAGGAGGTTCTTCACTGGCCTTTGAGCAAACGGATGTGGTCTGTAGTTTTGTTTCTGGGTGTAAATGAGCCAGTAAGGTTATTTTTTCAGTCTGTGATGAAACAGGTGTACTGGTAGACAGAACACTGATTTGATGACAATTATGTAGCATATTTGTGCTAGAACTCAAACTCTTCTGCATGTGGTTATTAGTTACATCTGTGTTTCCATAACCACCTTCTGGTCTTACAGCTTGGCTGGCGTCAGTGCTCTTTTCCCTCTCAGACCAAGAGTCTGAATACTTTCCTAGTTCAGTTTGAAGCTGTTCTTCTATAGATGAACTTGACTTTAGATGCTTCCCTGGTTCAGTCTGAAACTGTTTTTCCATAGATGAACTTAACTTCTGTTTCTCTGGTTCGAATTGAAGCTGTTCTTTCATAGATGAACTTGACTTAAGATGCTTTCTTGGTTCAGTCTCAAGCCGTTCTTCCACATATGAACTTGACATTAATGTTTGAGATTTTCTTCCCTGAAGATACTCAGAAGCTGAATTTTGCAAAGAAGAAGCTTGATCAATGCTGAACTTATCTGTTGGCTCCAGCTGATAGGAAGCGGCAAGCTTTGAATTGTCAAATGAAGGGACGTGGGAGGCAAAGGAGACTGTGTCAACTTGCAGCTGTTCTTCGTGAGATGGGTCACTAGCCAGATCTTTAATCAACTGTTTCTTGTGAATGGTGTCATCTGTGGAAGGCTTTGTCACAAGGGTCTCTAATTCTGTGCAAACAGAAATATAGTATGAATTATTATAAAAGCCTCTATTCCCCAATCAAGACATGCAGCAGTAAAAATGTATCACTGCTGAAGTAGTAAGTACAATTATATTTGAATATATTCTTCTTCTTCTTCGTTCACCGGCTGTGAATTCCGGCGGAAGGTCCCGGTTAATCGTCCGCTTGGACTTTTGGCTTTTACCTGGACCTGAGTTTTGCGTGTACAACCGTTTTGCTGTTCCCTGCCTCGCGGGCAGATGTACTCCGACTTCGATGGAAGATGTCAGGCTTATTTCTAGGATGACTATGGCCATTGTTTTGTGTGGGTCGAGACGTTGCCTGATTTGTGTGGTTTGCCGCCTTCTCCGCAGGTGTTGCCCCCGGAGTACCCTTTTGGGGCAGCCCCTTGCGGAACGGTTAGCCCTCAAGGAAAGGCAGGGGCAGATCATGGGCATTTCCTGCCATCCAAGGAGGCTTCCATGTTTGCAGAGCCGGCACATGGCGCTCTGGTTCTGGGCTCACCCAAGGAATCGTCACGTCCTGCATATGCCTGCTTAACCTCACAACCGTATTAGGCTTCCCGCTCGACAAGGGCTGCACCCTCCAGATATCAGCGGGGAGCAGTCCGCGGGTTCTGGACTTTTGTGACCACACGAATAGGTACATTCTTTTTCTTCGCACGTTGGATATCTTTGACGAGCCGTTAGCACAGCAGAATTTAACATCCTGCATCAGGCATATCGTTATCTGTTTGGTCCCAACACTCGGGCGAGTGGGGTCTTTGGGTGTGGACATTTGCTTTTTCCCATTCAATACGGTTTGTGACGGTTGGATTTTCAGCTTACTTGTGTGCCGTAAGATCTAGTTTAGTCGGACAATTTGGACTTAGCCAGCCAATGGGCTGTTGCTGTTATGGTGTACCTCAGCGCGGTGACGATGACACTGAGGGTTAACAGAGGATGTACATGGGTAGAATCTTGCTGCGAGATGCCATCCACAGGAGATGTTACTCGTCCGTGCTGCGGGTAAATCTCTAGGTCGAAGGTTGAGTCTCAGCAGAACAATGTTCTCTTCACTCCGCAATCTTTTAACCAAGGGTTGTAATTTTAGTTGTACGTTTGGCAAGCACTTTACTCATGTTCCTAATGAGTTCTGATAACCTTTTTCACCCATGCGTTTGGGGGCGGGCTGATGAGAGCCACAAGGACACGTCACCTCTGGGGGCCGCCAAACTTCGAGATCCCCTGACAGCTCTGTTAATGCTCATTTGAGACATTATCCGTGGCGCACGATGAGGACGTGCTGCAGGGGTTTTGCGTGATGTTCTGTAAAACCAGAACAGTGAAGGACTGGCGCCCTAATGATGTACAGAGTAACTCTTTATACACATCATGTTGGACTTAACTTTACCTCACGCCTGTGGCAGAAATCACCCGCCACATTTGAATATATAATATCTGATGGAACATATTATGTACAGATTAGAACAAGAATCATTACCTCCTGCCAGGCTGATACTGTAAATGATCATCAGTATCAGATCAGGTATGTGTTCTTGTCTGGCTTATACTATGTGGCCAAACCATCCAGATGCTTCTTGGTATGTGTGAAGTAGAATAGTGTTAAACAATTTCTTCAAGCCTCTGAGATGTGGTTTTAAAGAACAATCCTTAGAATTCCTTGGACAATCAATAAGAGCAACACTAATGTTTTGAAAAAGGCAGGAGCTCAAAGGCATCTTATCACAAATATCACAAAGAGACGGTCATCATATGTTGATCATGTTATGAGGAGAAGGAAACTGGAACATAATGTGACTAGAGGAAAGACCTGTGGAAAAAGAAATTGAGGAAAACAATACAAGAAGATTCCTGACAGACTTTTTGTCATGGCATGGAAGGAAAATAAAAAAGGGAAGGGGAGTGTCAGCATATGAACTAATACACGCTGCTGAAGATCCCAGATCTTGAACAGCATCATCACTCATGTCAAAGTCCGTTAACCCTTGCACTTTCCGAGATAAAACCTATTTCTAGCCTTACAGAGTTGTTTCCCATTAGGAAACATACAGTAATGAATGGGCTTATAGCTTCAAGTCACATTGATCATGAAACTTGTGATTCACCATTATAGCCAGCATCCAAAGTTACACTCACGGGGTGCAATTAAATAAACCAAACGTAACCATCAGCTGACCTTTAAATGTGTGATCGGGGTAGTCAGTGGGTTAATTGGCATTCTGTGCAAGGTGACTAAGTAAGTGTATACTGAAACTGGACGTGCTGGACCTAGTTGTAAACTATGAATGAACAAACAAACAAACTTTAAGGGTTTAAGAATTGGGATTGCAGACATGTCCAACATTCTCCCCCCTTACATAGTTATTCATTCACACATCATTTCATAGGTGTAAACAAACATTTTCAACAACATTCAAGTCTTAATTAAACTCACTGGAATGTGCTCTTATTTTACTTATTTTTTTTCAAGTATAGTAATAAATCTATTCCAATAATGTAATAGTATCAATCTAATATAAATGCTCCATCTTGTAACACCAAGATCACAATATTTAAAATACTGATATGACGAAATGTTCTATTTCGATCTGAAACCTGGAGTAAAATTAAAAGAGAGAAGGCCTTATTATAAAATTCTAAGAAAATCTTTGGACCAATCAACAATGCAAACAGCAGAGAATGGAGAGGGAGAAGCAACAACAATCATCATTTTTTTTGTTTAAATCGCCACTAATCACTGACATCTGAGGACTTATAGACTGCACATAGGGGCACATACAGAGAATGAAATGGCAGACATGGAAAAACAACTGTACACAAAAGAGCTGAATGGGAGTAGATCAGGAGGCAGACCAAGAAGACAGTGGAGAGATAAAAAACATGTAGACCTACGGTGCTTGGAGTTACCTCAGTGCAAAGAGAAGGCAAATCCCAGAGATAAATGGAAGTGGCAATGAATCTCAAGGGCTCAGGATGCTTAAAAAGAGAAGATAATTACCTAATGAAGAATCTCTGACTGTTGATAATGCAAACGGAGTCGGGTCATCTGATGATGCTGTGTGAGCCATCTGCCGCTCATGTCTGCCACTCTGCTCACTTGGGTCACTCAAGGTCTTCAGATGATGTGGTCCAGTCACCCCCGGTTCAGGTGAGACCAGGCTGGAGCTCTTTGTGTGCACTGAGGGTGTTCCTCTAATGTTGTTATTGTGGTGGCTGTGTCTTGAATGATGGTGGGAACCTGTATATAACCAAACCACAAGTTTTACTGAATACTTGTCTCCAAGTGCATCTGCCTGAGAGGCGAGGAACCAAGAGTCTGCACAAAAAAAGCCAGACCTGCCCAAAAAAAAAAAAAAGAGAGATGAGCATGCTATATTCAAGTTCTGAAACAAGACTTAAGTCCAGAAGTGGATGAACAACTACATCTTTTTGTTGGAGTTTACAACTACCGAATGTGAAGAATAAGAGGAGAAAATACTGAATGAGTATTATTGTTCTAAGTGGCACAGTGGTTAAACTATTTGCCTTGTGATCTAGAGGCTCTGTGGGTTTAATCTAACAATACTGTCCTTCAGTCTACAAAGTATTTCAGAGATCATAGGAGGTTGTTACTGGAGCTACAGAGTAGTAAGCATTGTGCAATGCTCTTGACTGACGCACAGCCAGCCATATTGAAGACACAGACCAAGTCATAATAGATTAATCGGTGTGGGTCCTGTGGTCCCATCTTTGGAGAAAAAACAACAATAACAGACCCACTGCCTCACAGCAATCATGTCACAAGAAGCAACTAATCAGGGTTTAACTGAAATATGACTTGAAGAGTGAAAAGGTGCTAACATCGCAGCCTAGATGTAAATTACACCTTTTCAAGGTGAAATTAGAAAACATATATAAAATTGGGCACAACGAAATTAACATCAAATCAGCACTGCTGTATGGAGCTGAAATATGGAGAACAACTAAAACAATTACTAATAAACTGCATTCCTTCATTAACTTATGCCTGCACAAAAAGAGGGAATTAAACAGTATGATAGAATCACTAATGTTGAGCTTTAGGAAAGAACTAAACAAACAGTGAATCATCCAGAGATGATGAAAAGACGCCGGTGATGGATTGGATACACATTGAGAAAACTCCAGAACAATTTTTAACATGTTTTCACAGTGGCATAGAAATAAAGGCAGATCAAGGAGAAGGGAACTAGAGAGTGAAGTTAAACATATGAGCTGCATTTATCAGCAAAGGTTAGATTGGATGACTTAGCATATTTGGTTGAGGGCTTATTGGACAGTGAGGGATAAAGGGCAGAAGATGAAGAATAAAATCAATCACCTGGCCTTTAAATATTACCTTGCATATACCCCTCTGGGAATTGTGTGTTAGAGCCTGGTGACAAGTATATACCCCAAAAGCTCTGCAGCAGTTGAGTTGAGAATCAACATCACTGCACTCAAGGACATTTTCATAAGTCTCCACAGTTTAACTGATATGTCTGTCTTGCCTTTCCTGAGTGTGTGTCGGCTAGATTCCCTGGCCAGTCCCTGCTGTATCATCCTCTTCAGACTGTGATGATATATTTCTAAAATCACCTGACTGCTAAAATATCAGACTTAACACATTCTTCCAGGGGATTCACCAACAATCCCTTTTTATTCACATACCATTGAAATGTGTGCCAAGAAACATCATGAGAAGTAAAGGTGGCTGGTGTTGTATGCGAAAGTCACTGTGGTGTGTAAAGAGTTAATGAACCCAAGGCTTGGTGAAGCATTGGTACACTACACACAGGCATTCATGCTGTGTTGACAGGTTGTGAATCTAACCACATGAGCCAATTAAAGTTGTGAAACAGAGGTTGCTGAACATTCACGGGTGGAATGTGAACTCCAGGTTTTGGCCAAAAAGTTGGATCCACACAGAACCGACAGCGCTTTGGATAATCCCATGACAGAGTGAGTCTGTACTATCAGTCAGTCTAGGTGTGAGGACATGTGTGCGAATTGTTCAAGTCCTATGAATGAGGAGGAGTACGGAATCTGTCCAGTGAATATGTGGATCATCAGTTGAATTTCAGAATGCTGTCAGAGTAAGTTTCTAGAATGGATTTGTGTGTGTGTGAGGTCAGCAAAGTTGTGCTGTGTGGCACACTGGTTGACGGGGTGTCATTAAGTGCTACAGAAGGTGCTGGTCACTGTGTGTGGACCAACATGGAACTGTCATGGGGAGGTATCAGAAATGCTGGTTATCTGGAGGATGATCACTGATACTACAACGTGTGGGTTCCAGGGCCCCATTGTGGGCGAAACAAGAATAGATCCACTGGCTCCCCAACAAGCATGTCGTAGACGTTGACTAACTGGGAGCTTTCTTTGAAGTCGGAGTGCATCTGCCAGAGTGACAAGGAAAACAAACGGCTCACAAATGAGCTTCTAAAACAGATGTACAAGCAAAACTCAGGCCCTGGCAGAAAGCCAAAGTGCAAATGAATGAACACCAGGACTTTCCATTACAGCTTACAGCTGGTGAACAAAGAAGAATTCTTTTCACCAAGTGGTGCATCTAACATGGACCCTTGGGTAGCGGGGTCTCAGAGGAAGAAACATCACTGGATTGTCACTGCACATCATGTAGGTGTACCTGCATGATCAGGTGGTGGGTCACCCCTAGTAGGCGTCTGTAAATAGTTCACCAGGGAGTTTTGTCCATGTTCTGGAGATTGCAGAAAATAGATGTAATTGGCAGGAGTGGTAGAATGAGGGTGAGGCAGTGATCACCAGTTTATCTTTGTTGCAATGTGTTCGTCCATAATAAAGAGACTAATCGCAATATAAGATTATACTTGGCGTGGTGCAGTGTATTACCATGTTCCTAGACAAGGTTAGTGGTTATGAAAGGAGATGTAACCTGTTCCAGATAAGCAGCTGTTAACTTGTTCTGTGGTGTCCCTGTTTGGGTTGGCCCTCCTTTACTCTAGTAATAATCACCATCAGCATGTGCCGTGGCAAGGAAAGTGGGAGCCATGGTTTGTGGTCTGAGAGGGAACTTTTTGTGTGTGTGTGTGGAGGACTGATATTTATATAAATATCCCCTAGATACTTGGCAAGTGTACATCACCAGACTGCACGTATCAGCTTGTATGATGTTGACCACATCATTCATCATTTATGCCTGATGTGCCACTGTGTGAAAAAAGGTCCTATGCCTTTTTTATTTACATAAAAATGTCACAGAGAGCAGTGTTGAAAGACATATAATGAATCTAGAGCAAGGTAAAGGCACACACACACACACAAAAAAGATGGGGTAACTGCATCAAAAGCAACCTTACTGAAATTTAAGACCAATCTACATAGCACATTAGAAAGTACACACAACCCTCCCCCATAACCTCCCTGTGGTAAGAGAAAGGAGGTGGAGATTACAGAAAATACAAACCCAACATTTTCCTAATATCCCCTATGGACATATGACAGTAACTTATTTCTCTTGAAATAAACAAGCATATAGTAATTCAACCTACCTGTTTTCAGCATGATGTACTTCAATGACAGTTTAAACTCTGATTCAAGGGAAGAGGACAAGAATCCAGACTCCTCCATGCCCCTGTGACCAACAAGTATCAGGAGAGCAGCCTCCTGATCATTGCTGTGAGTTGGTATCGAACATAAACCCTTTGGTCTCTGGTTTTTATCCAGTTGCTGTTGATGGAAACATTCATAAACATTTTTGACAATGAATAATTTAACTGGAAATAGATGTGAATTTTAAAGGGAGTTAAATGGTATGATGGAATACTAATAACATCTTTGGGACACAGCTAAAACAAATTCCAGCAAACAAGAGGTGAGGAGAGATTCTGGCAATGGATAGGACACATGCTGAGAGAAGCTGATTAATAATATAACTAGAATGTCTTAGCAGTGGAACCTACATGACATGGTCAAAAGAATAAAGGCCAACAAAAAAAAACAAAAAATAAAAATGGAGAAAGGAGGACATGGGGTGAGCTGCAGGAAGAAGCAAAGGAAAGAATGACTCTGCGTGAGTTAGTTGAGGGTCTATGCTCAAGAAGAGGCAATAAAATCTACACAAAATTACAATCAAAACAATGAGCAAGTAAATCTGAACTTACAATGTTGCCACAATATGCCAGGTGTTTCTCCAACAAAGCATAAATGTGTAGCTGGCTCTGAGAGTTACTTCCAACAATTATACAATGGCTGCTCTTCTGTATTGGAAATAAAAACACAAAATAAAATAACACTGTGTACAAGAAATGATGATGTAGCAAACACAATTTTTTTCCCTTTTCTTCATTCCTCCTTAAAAAGTGGTTGGTGCACTGTGTGTAGTTTACAGCTAGGTGGCAATAACTGAACCATTTGTCTCAACACATCTGATTTCAGCTAGGGTGCAATGCTGCAGTGTTTGCCTACGACACATATGAGGGTTTCCAGGAGGGAATAGAAACGGCTGCAGCCGCTATTGACTTAGAAGATGCGTACAACAGCGTCCCATACAACATGCTCATCAGACTGCTGTTGGATATGCAGATAGAAACAAATTTGGTCAACTGGATCGCAGCAGCGCTTTTTGAAAGAACAGTGTCGCTTCGATGTGGTGAATGGGCATCCGAACCCTAACGCGTCCTAATGGGTCTGCCCCAGGGATCCCCATTGTCGCCTGTGCTCTTCAATGTGTACACAGCAGGAGTCACGAGTGCACAAAGCGTAGGCCTAGGCAGAACAATGTCGTATGCAGATGATATCCTTGTTTACCGTCGAGGTAAAAACAGGCAGGAAATTACAACCACACTACAACACGAACTAGACAGACTCAGTGAGTGGTGCCAGGAATCAAGAGCTCATGTGAACCCGTCCAAAGCCTCCTTAACATGGTTCTCTCTGAATACCCACATCGTGAGTACACCAACGCCAGTCGTAAGCATCTGTGGTGTGGACATCGAGAGAACGGACACCATGAAATACCTGGGCATGACATTTGACAGATGCTTGTCATACAAATGCCATGTAGACAACGTCATACTTAGAGCCAGGAAAGGTTTGACAGCACTCAAGGTGCTAGCAGCAGCTGATATTGAACAACGTCTACTTTTCCTTCTCTATCAAGGGCTTGTGCTTAGCGCCATTGACTATGGTCTTGGCCTCCTCACTGTCAGCAAAACCCAGCTAGAAAGACTGGACGAGTACAGAATGAGGCCATGAGACTCATACTCGGCTGCACAAAAGACACCACCTGCAACGCCATGCGTTATATCCTGGGTCTGCCGACTATGACAAGCAGATACAAAGTGGCACAGGTCAAGGCTTACATGAGGGTATCGGCAGACGTTAACCACCCATTACACAAAGCTATTCACGACACAAAAGGAACGCGTCTCAAAAGGGGCCGCTCTTGGATGGCAAAGGCTGAGGACTTAATCCAGCAGGTATGTGACCTAAACGTGATCAGCCACGGAAAAGAATGGACGAATACACCAGTAGACATGCATGGCATCTCTAAGGTTGTCATCACACTCGGAAGGTACTGCAGGGATCAAATTCCTGCGGCGGTAGACACAGAAGTAAGGGAACTGATAGATCAGCATTCAGACCCAGAAGATACTTTCATCTACACAGATGGATCCGTGAAGCGTGGATCAAGGTCAGCATGGGCATACACAGCGCAAAGAAAGGGGAAAACAATACATGAGGACAGCGGCGCTTACCAGACAACCACGTCAAGCATGACAATGGAAATAGCCGCTGCTTCTAGAGCTTTAGCATGGGTATCTGAGCATAGCATCCACCAGGACTAAGCAACATAAACCATGGATCACACAATACACGTTAGAACTAATAAAACAACGAAGAGAACTGAAAAAGAAAGGAGAAACCAATGATAGTAGGATGAAGTATAAATTTTTTACACGAGAAATAAGAAAGTACACAAGAAAGGATAAAAATCAGTATGTACAAGATTGCTGTATTAAAATAGAGCAGCATCACAAAAATGGAAGAGATTACGAAATGTTCAAGGAAATGAAGTTATTGACAAGAAATTTTCAACCTCAGTTAAATGTTATTTGTGACAGGTTGGGAAATACTTTAACAGAATCTAGACAAATTCTAGGAAGATGGCAGGAATACTGCAGCGGAATGTATGATATGAATGACAGTGAGGATATGAATGATATACATGAACCAGTAACAGTAGAGGCAGAACCTGAACCTTCATTAGATGAAATTTCATGGGCAATAAGGAGCCTGAAAAATGGTAAATCACCTGGATGTGATGAGATACCAGCTGAATTGATTAAAGCGGGAGGAGAAGAAAGCATAAAAATCTATCATGCATTATGTGAAAAGATATGGAAATATGGTATTTGGCCAAAAGACTGGAAGAGAACTATCTTCATTCCAATACCAAAAAAGGGTGACCTGAAATTATGTACAAACTATCGAACTATTGCCCTGATCAGTCATGCAAGTAAAATTCTACTAAAAATTATAATGAGAAGACTGCAAAAGAAAATGGAAGAAGAGATTAATGTAGCTCAGGCTGGATTTAGACAGGGAAGAGGAACAAGAGATCATATATTCAACATGCGTTTAATAATAGAGAAGTGTAGAGAATTTAATGTAAATCTGTTCTTATGTTTTGTGGATTATTCAAAAGCATTTGACTGTGTACAACATCAGAAGCTTTGGGAAATCATGAGGAATATGGGCTTTCCATCACATATAGTGCAGCTCATTAAAATGCTCTATCAAGACCAACAAGCAGCAGTCAGAATAGATGGAGAGACATCAGACTGGTTTGGCATCAAGCAAGGAGTCCGTCAGGGATGTGTGCTGTCACCGTATTTGTTCAACCTGTACGCCGAAAATATAATGAGAAAATGTAAGAGATGATATAAACAAGGAACAATATGATGCCCTAAACATCGGTGGTCATGAAATACCAGAAATTCGTTATGCTGATGATACAGTATTACTATCAACATCACAAAATGGTTTAGAAAACTTATTAACCTCACTCCAAAGAAATAGTGAAAATCATAACTTATTTCTTAACACAGCAAAAACAAAGATAATGCATACAAACAAAACTGCCATGGAGAAGGAAATATATGTTAATGAGGAAAGATTGGAAGTGGTGGAAAATTTCGAATATCTTGGGTCACTGTTTACCAACAATGGTGACACAATGAAAGAAATTAAACGGCGACTATCAATTGCTCTTCAAAGACTAAAACAACTGAATAAATTATGGAATTGTACAGATAGAATTACAAAGGTCAGATTTTTAAGAGCATGCATCTTTCCCTGTGAGACCTGGACACTTACTAAACAAGCGGAACAGCGCATAAATGCATTTGAATATAAATGTTACAGACAGGTTCTAAGAATATCTTGGGTAAAGAAAAGAACAAATGCATCCATACTTCAAGAGCTGAATATTGAAGAGGGTTGGCTAGTAAAGACAATAAAACAAAGAAAATTGAAATATTTTGGTCACTTGAAACGTCATGGAGGTCTAGAGAGAACAATAATGGAGGGGTATATGCCTGGGAAGAGAGGAAGAGGAAGGCCAAAGAGAAGATGGGTGCAGGATGTGGCAGATGATCTCCAGATGGGTGTATCAGACGCAGGACATCTTGCTCATGATAGGAAGGTTTTCCGGAGGGTTGTTATGGCAGCGAGGTTCCGCGAGAGACATGCTACTGAATGAATGAATGAATCTGAGCAAACCGCCACACAGGTAGTAATTGTCTCAGACTCAATGAATATGCTTCAGAAGATAGCAACAGGCAGTATGCGCTCTGAATGGATAGAAAGCATTAGGAAATCGCACCTAACCTCCGTAACCTGGATCTACACACCGGGTCATGCGGGCGTGAAGGGAAATGAGCGAGCAGACCAACTGGCAAGCACTGCACTAATGATTGCGGGAAAAAGTATGGACAGAGCAGACATAGTCAACGCTGTACGAACTGGGCTAGTGGAGAATGAGGAATCCCTGACACTAACACGATTGCGTGACATGGGAGTTAAGCATGGTGATGCACGTCTTTGCCGTCTTCGTGGCCGAGAAAGGAGACAATATAATCAGCTTCTCATGGGGACAATTAGTAGAAGTACTTTAGAGTGGCTGCTGCTTCGGAGAACTGAGCACGCATGGGTATGCCCAATGTGCAGTGACATTAATTGTGATAACAGAACATAAAATAACATCTTCGTAGGGAGTCGGCAGTACGAAACCCAAGTTCAAGGTGTCTCCTTCGTGCCAAAGAACTGCATGGCTGTTGGGTGAGCAGTCGTTAACGATGGCAGGCAGGTCGTTGTAGGGGCGACGCCTGTTGGTGGATGTAATGTCCTAAGTCCCTTCCCCAGCTAATAATGAGGGTACTGCTGGGGTGACCGTTTATCAACCCTCATATAATTCTTCCGGTCAAAATGGACGCTAGGTACGGCCACCATTTTTTTTTTTTAATAGCCATGGCAAATGTTTTTTTTTTTTGCCAGACGGTGGTCGTTGCATTTTTGCTCCATTTGTAGACTGGAAGGATGTAGTTTCGTCGCCCAGCTTCTGAGTTGAGTGCATGGCGTGACACTGTGAGCTGCGTTTGTTTTTCGTTGGCACAGGAGCGGAGCATATGTGGGGTGACCCGTTTGCTATGAAGCTGAAACTAGGATTACCAGATTACCAGATGATAAGTCACTTTTTAACGACATGCTTGTTAGAGGCAATAGGTCTATTCTGGGGGTTTTTTTTTGGGGGGGGGGGGGGGGGGTCCAAATAATTGGGCCCTGAAACTAATGAGCTAAGACACTTGTGTCTTATTTATGATGCTGTTTTATTTATGTGGTGTCCTATCTGTACTTTACCTATGGATCCTGCTCCTGGAGAAGCCCTGTAGTGCAATCTCATGAGGTCAGCCCTAAAGGAAAGGCAAGGCAGATCATGTGCATTAAAGATTCATGAATGCCTAATCTTTCATCCGTATGTTTAGCTTCCCAGCATCATGGACTGAGCTCTTTGGAGATAAAAGGGTTTTAAAAAAAAGAATGTGCAGAGATTGGATTGTACCGTCAGATACTAGCCGCAGGAGATGATCGTCTTAGCTGCGAACAAATCTCTTGCTCTAGGGTTGAGTCTCAGCAGTTCAGTAGTTCTTACTGGACAGATGTCTGTCTGAACCATAGTTTGCCATACATTGGGAAGTTCGGCCAGCCAGCTTCACTCAAATGAGTTTTCAAAATATGTTATCACCTATGCATTGGGGATGGGCTGATGAGAGCCAGAGGATTTCTGGACATTTCATCTCTGTGGACTATTTTGCATGAATTTCGGGGCCTTATTTTAGATAGGGAAAATAGACTCACTGCCCGTTAACAAATGTTATTAAAAAAATTAAGGGTTTGCTGAAATCAGATGTGTTGGGCTAAAGGGTGCAGGTGTTGCAGCCTAGCTGTAAACCGCAAAACTTTGTGCTAACCATCTTTTAAGGATGAACACAGAAGAATATATAGCTGAACTACTTCATTTTACTAGAAATAAAACCTGTATAGATTACTTTTCACACTGTCAAAAGAGTGCATAAATTATTCCCTCTCCTGTGAAGGTCAACTGTTACTGTCTGGTTATCACTGTGTCCCTACCTCATAAAGGAGAATATCTGGTGTCAGAACTCCCTTTAGTGGGACAGTAGACAACTTGACGGGGTCACGAGATCGGTCACTCAGATTTACCACTGTCAGTGTTGATCTGGTCTCTGAAATTGCCTAAAGAAAAATAATATCAAAAGTTTGAATAATTCATTCTATTCAAGGTGACTCAATGTTAGTTCATTATAGTTATATAAACAAACTATTGCAGTAACTGCAATCTCTCTTTCTCACTTGTTTCATTGTGACAATCTAGGTTAGAATTGTTAGCACTGTGTAGGGAGAGGGAGGAAATATATAGACAGACGGACAGTCAGACAGACAGACAGACAGACAGACAGACAGACAGACAGACAGACAGACAGACAGACAGACAGACAGACAGACAGACAGACAGACAGACAGACAGACAGACAGACAGACAGACAGACAGACAGACAGACATGCCAGGTGTTGTGTAGGGAGAGGGAGGAACGATATGGATAGATAGATAGACAGAAAGACAGAGAGAGAGAGAGAGAGTTAGAGAGAGAGAGAGAGAGAGAGAGAGAGAGAGAGAGAAGATGATAGGTGACATTTAGGAAGTGTGTCTACACATGCATAAAAATAACACATCATCATCAAGTGTCAAAAGAAATTATTAACCCCTGCATTGACATCCTACCATGTTAGGACAAAACACTGTAAAGAATCTTCTCTTGTACCTTCCTCTAGAAACTAGACAACCAAATCAGTAATCAAACCCTCGTATGCTGGGGATTATGGAATGTATTCACCAACCTATAAGTAACATCATTTTTAAAGTTAAATGGAAGGACCTTAAAAACAAAAAGTTATTACCTCAGAATTATGTTGGAGATTCATCAAGCTATCCATGGCAGAGGGTGATTTAAGCGGTCTGATCACACCATCGCTGTTTTTCTGTCCATCCCCTTGTGAGTCTATGGACAATAAAAAAAGAACTGGATTGTCTTCTTTGTGTTCATTGGCTGTAAACTAATGTGGAAAGTTCTGGTTGTTTGTCCACTTCTGGAATACAGTCTTGTTCCAGACTTTGAGTTTTGCTTGCACATTTGTTTAACAGGTCTGGCTTATTTGTAAGCAGACTGTTGGTTCCTTGCCTTTCAGGCAGATGCACTCCCACTTTGAAGGAAGTATCCCTGAACAGATGCCTTTTACAACATGCTTGCTAGAGAGGTAGTGGGTCTATTTGTTTTCCCTCAAATGGGGCCCTGGAACCCACATGAGGAAGCCTTGTTCCAGAACTTGAGTTTTAAGGACTCCAGTGAATCAGGAGGTGAGAAAAAGATGCTGACTTTGAATGAGACAAAAAAAACGAGAAAACCTGACAGCAGTATAACCAGAATATCAGTGCACTGGAACTCAGAGTCAAAGAAATTACAGCCAATGACAATGGTGAGTGTGACTAGTTCATGCTAAGAAAAATCTACATTAATTGCATGAGATGTACTGCCATCACAAGCCTATGTAACTATAACATTAGGCAAGAGAAAGAAAACGTCTAGTTCCTTACCAGGAATCTTGAACAAGTCCGGCTGCTTGCACAAACTATCTAGAGGAACCTCCGCAGCTACCACAATGGAATCTTTCAGTACCGGAGCAATGGAGGTTAACTTGCCTTCCAATCTGTGGAGAGAAAACTGGATTTAGATCATTACTTGAAGAACAATGACGAAGAAGATCATTACTTATTGAAGTTAAGACAATCCTAAGAATAATGCTTAGTCTTCACACAGAAAATGGTTGGGAAATAAAAAGAATAATAACTTGATAGGAAATATGAGCAAGAATAATTTGTTAAAAAATATAACTAGGAGGAAGATTAGATATATTTTAAATCAGTTTTCAAAATGCATGTCCTATCCAAAGCCAGCATCATTTCCTGTCCTCTTAATTCACAGTAATTTATTTAGTTCTCTCCAGAAGCTTGATATTATTGATTTTCTTATCATTTAATTACCTTTGCTCTGCACAGGCTTGGTTAAGGAATGTTGGGCAGAAGTAGAAATACAGAGTTAGGAAATATGGGTAAGAAATAAATTGAATAAAGGCAAGACACAAATCAGAAAAACAATCTAAGGGACCAATCAGTTACCCTGGTATTCTCCATGCAGTTGCAGCAAAGGCATCCAGTGATGCATTAATGTCTGGCCATCGGTAGATCTGAAACAAGACAGGTCATAATTTGAACATCACATGCTGGTATTTTGTCTTTCTGCTCTATTTTTGTATAAAAACGATGCTCTGCCTCCACAATGAAGGTTTGCCACAGAGCAGCCAGTGTTGTCTTTGGGAATATTAGGTGGTAAGGTCCTTTTCTCTCAGATGGTTCGACTCTTGTCATTACTATCTAAAAACCACAAAACTGTTAAATGCATTTACTTACCTAACCTCTAGGCCAGCAGTTTTCAAATAATGGGTTGCGACCCTTTTGGTGGTCGAACGGCCCCTCATGGGGGTCGTCTAAGGATATCAGAAAATACTTATTCACTGAATTTATGAAGTAGCAACGAAAATAATTGTATGGCTGGGGGTCGCCACAACATGAGGAACTGTATGAAAGGGTCACAACATTAGGAAGGTTGAGAATGGCTGCTAAAGGCCACAAAAGGCAAGTTTATATAAAAACACTTAACAATATGATCTAGCATCTGCTCCCAGCTAGTAATGTCTAAAACAGGGTTGACGGAAGCTGAGTTAATATCAAGAAGTAACTTAACACTACACCGACTATGATGACCACACACACACACACACACACACACACACACACACAAATGTGAATTAAACCAGGGTAGGCATAATTTGTGTTGTTTTAAATTAGTTCTATACCCCCAACAAGCATGTCATAAGAGTAGACTAATTGGGGGGCTTCCTTCGAAGTTGGAGCGCATCTGCCTGAGAAGCAAGGAACATACAATCTGGTTATAAATAAGTCAGCTGTAAAATTGATGGGCATGCAACACTCAGGTTCAGGTACAAGACTAACGTTCAGAGGTGGACAAACTAGTTGAATTTTTCAACGAAGTTTACAGCCAGCGAACAAGCAGAAGAAGAAAAAGATAAAGATAATTCTTACCAAAAGAACTGTGCCAACACAAATTATCAGCTTTGCACCGTCTGTACTCCAGCAACCACACACGATACTGCCGCTGCAAACAAATATTACCCATGTTTTTATTTTGTGATATTTTAGTTTGTAGCAAAATATTTTTTGTCTTGTTCATCATAAACAAGCACCTACTGAAATTTGCTGAAGCAGTGGGAATTAGAATCGACAGCCTCATGTTGTGTGAGCAAAAGGACCAGCTAGTTATTCTTAGACTCTGTGGTGAGATTTACAGTGTCATGAGACCATGTGATCTGTGTATTTCAGTTAAAAGGATTTATTTTTGTACTTCTTTATGTTTATGTAAAGTTTGCAGTAATGCCCTGATGAGACAGAGAGAAATATGCCTGTCAACAAATTGTGCAATTTATGATTTTTCAATAGCTACTTTAATCAAGACTGTCTGGTGTCTATGCGTGTCTTTCTTCTAGCTAAGCAGTAAAGTAAAAGTAAGTAAGTAAACGACCCTTTTTCCCGCCTTTAAGTGTAATGGGCATATAGGGCTAAAACTGTCTTTTACAGACTATTCGGCACTCGACTGGTTATGTGATCCACATCACGTCGACCGCCTTTACTTTCCAAGACACTACCTGGTACCCATTTAAGTAAGAAAGAAAGTCTTTTTGAAAAAAGTCTGGCTCGTCAGGACCTGAACCTTCCGATGTGCAGGCGAGCATCTAGCCGCTACGTCATGAACCCATGACCTTTGGATCCGCAGGGGAGTATCTCTGGGAGCCAAGGTGAACTCTGAAAAAGTTCATAACAATGCAGATTCAAACCCAAAATCTTCACGCAGGCAGGTATCCTTACGCTACTGCGGCTTTTCACTGTAACTGGGTAGGAGTGTAAAATGTTACTGCCCATCATGATCCTTTTGTCATAAACAGAGAAAAGAGGGTTGACTTCACTGCAGCGTGGTCTATCCTACATGGCTTGGTCCACACTTCCACACAGTGGCTGTTCATCTAGAGAGTGTTGTACATAGCATTTAACTTCACATTATTAGTAACAACCCCCCCCCCCCCTCCATCATTTACTTCTTGACCAGTATGAACAATGATACCATCATTCTATACCTCAGGGCAAAGCATAACAAACTTAACAAGTATGTGCACAGGCTTTGACTGAGTAGGTCAGTACTGGGCCCATATGAGCAGTGCATACAATCCACAGAACATGCCATACAAGACTGCTTATTGTATACGCCATTAGGAAGGGAATAGTGGCCCAACGAGTCAACATCATACTCAAGGCTGTATAGAACTAAAGAGTAACTCTCGAAAAAAAATCAGGTAAATTTTATTAAAAGAACTTGTCTGTTGGTGTAACTCAAAGAAGCAATCACAAAAAGAACGCCCAGGGATTTCCAAAACACCTATCTACACCTTAAGACTGAAGGACAGAGCCCAAAACCAACCAACAACCTTAAAATACAAGGCAAATAGCTTGAACAGGTCACCACAGATAAACCCCCTCCCCCAATGCAGGCATACACAAACACACAGAAAGGGGGAGGGGAGGGAGAGAGAGAGAGTAATCTGGTCAAAAAATGTTTCTTTGCCAGGGTTGTTGCCTTATGGGCTTTTTCCAAACAAACCTCAAAAGTTCCTACTCCTGACAGAAAAACAACTACTTGCTCCTGATAGAAACAATAACAATGTTCTGAAAAACCTTTAAACCCTACCTTTCTAAAGCAGGGAAGGCATAACTGCCCTTGTTGAGGTCATGTCTAAAGTAGAAGCTGCACTGTTGGCGACTCAGCAAGCACAAGACATCATTGCAGGGATTCCAAAGACAACCTGAAAGTAGTTGTTCAACGTTATGTCAGTGGTTCTCAACAAATGTGTAATAATGCCCATGACTTATGATCTGGGGTGCCATAGACAGACCTAGATGTTTCTATTTCTTGAATTTCTTCTTCTGCCCTTTATCCCTCATTGCATCATAGGTCTTCAACCAACTCAAGCCAAGCTATTCTGTTTATTTTTAAGTAGCTCACACTAACACAACAGTTCAACACACTAACACAGCAGCACAACAAACTAATAATATGTTGAATGTTGAATTAGGAATCAACATCTTAGCACTCGAAACACCCCCATAAGCGCTCCATCCTCATTTTCAGCAGCAAGCGAAGAGTTCTCATTCCAATGGCACCAGTAATTGTCTGACTATATATTCATCTCACCTTTTCCCTAAGCGCCAGCTAGTTCCTCTTATAACTCCATGCAGTGCCATTCTCCTCAGATGGTAAAGATCTATTTCTACCTTTGCACTGTTTAATCGCCCCCCTAACAACCCTCACAACATCCAGCTTGTCATAAATTAGTTCACCACCAAGCGGCGTGGAACCTGCCAGTCTATCTGTCTGCTCATTTCCCAACACACCGGCATGACCTGGAGAAAATATACAAAGGATGCAAACTACCCGGGACCTCTGAAGTGATGCTTGCCACTCTGAACAGAGCATGCTGGTCTCCAGCTTTCTCAACATGCTCTGCGAGTCAGTTAAAATCAAGGCATGTGTGTACAGCTGATTCTCAAGCCAGTGGAAGGCAGCAGTGACTGCCTCCACCTCCATTCTTAAACTAGATGTTGTGATATCATATGTCAGGCTTTGCTGCACCAAGCAACGTCCATTCACTTTTGCTATGAGCCACAACGCACTTCGTCTGCCCCTCAACACAGAGCCATCTGGATAGATAATCACATCACCTGGGCGGGAATTTTCATGGATTATTTGTTGAACTTCTGATTCTGCAGCACCAGCTGGCCAGTCCCTGAACTCAAGACTCAAAGAGATATGAACCCTACACAAGTTTGAAACTTGCTCGGACACGTTGACTCACTCCTCTCCTCGCTTAAATTTATTGAGCCTGCACACAAACTAACACAACAACAGAACAGCAGAATAAACAAGCAGAACAGCAGAATACACTACCAGAAAAACACAACACACTATCAGAACAACACAACACACTAGCCGAGCTTATATGGGTACAACGTAAAGTCCTGGAAAGTCAAAGCAGGAGGTGCGATGTTTATTACATCATCCAATGAATGCCGATTGGTCTACAAAATATAGGTCTAGTCCTATTGCCTAATACACTTGATTAGTGTGGAAAAGGGTCATTTACTTGACTCACCACACTAGCTGAACAGCACTGCTTACCTTGAGGTACTGGCCGTACGTTGATTTTCCGCACCTGCTTAAAGCTGAGTTGGGGCAAGGCCCCACTGACCCGCCAGACTGTGATGTTCTGTCGGTGGACCACACATAAGTGGCAGGCATCCCCGCTGGTGACACTGCTCCAGTGAACACTGGTCACATTTCTGTTGACAACAACAGAATCTTTTATTTTTTTTAAAAACCTCTTTGAATGTGCTGCTCTGTATGGCTTAGAAGAGGCAGGGCCGGATTTATACTTGTCCTAGGCCATATAAAGCCCCGAGACCCCGACAGTTTTGAACTGTCACAGCTAATCTATGCAAATGTTAAAAAAATATACACCTTTAAAATATGTGAGTAATAAAAATATATTGTTGTTTTAATCGTTATTAAAATAAATTATAAAGAATGTGTTTGCAAAATGGCAGAAAGTGAATTATTTAATCCTCTAAGTTACAACTGATATTACTGTTTAAAAGGTTACAAAACAAATGCTTAAAAAAAGTGGTGAATATTAAATGGGATGAATTCATAAATGGTGAAGAAATAAGAGAAAATATCCGGCCAACCGCTGATACAACGCTATAAGACAAGGAAGCTGGTGATATACTGGGTACGTAATTAGCAGACATGGAGAGATAATAAAGAAACAGTCACTGAAATGAGGAACAAATTAACTAAGGAAATGAGGGTGTCCCAAAGAAACCATTAAGCTGGCATGCTGATTGACTCTGCAACTTTATTTCAGAAGAACACTAGTCAGTAAGATTCCCCCCCCCCCCCCCCCACCCCACACACACAGACAATTTCTAAAAGTCCAGACCTTGTCACGCTGACAATGATATGATAACATCATAACCACTGTACTGGCAGATCTAACGAGTAAAGCTACTAAATAGGGCATCCGCCTTTACCTTTGTTGATATTACATGGAGAGGCTAAAATCTCTACCATGGTCCAAAGGGGCAAAAGAAAGGCTAATTTTTTCTTTAAACCATCCTCCGCGGAAATGAAATTCTGAAATGCCGAAGGCATTCAATAACCTCCAAGTCACTAACAGAGCACACATATTTTTCATTGTATCTTTTTTTTTTTAAAGAAACAAAATTAACACTAGTAAAGATTTACAGGGGCCGGGATACTATACAGAAAGGGACAAACTGTCTTCAATTAAAAGTCTCACTTGTGACCCGTTTCCAGCATATCCCAGAAGGTGAGATTAAAAGACGACACTGTGTCAGAATCTAGGAGAGAAGCTGCTGAGTTACACACGACGCGTATAATCTAATGCTTTTATGGAAGAATGCGTATGTTGTTTCCTAAATGCAGAAATCTACGACCAAATATCTACCGAAAGGAGAGGTTCCTATGCCTCTGTGTATTATAAAGCAATGCTGTTTTACCCCACACGGCTCGGTCTCGCTGGGCAGAACGGCTAGCTGCCTGCCGAGAGCGTCGCACTAAGTACGAACTCCGTACTTTCGGCAACGATCTTCAGGGATCTCCGTAAAACTGAACGCAGAAAACGAACGACTTGACCCCCTTCGTCACGGAGCCCCAAGCAACGCTGTAACTACAGAACCACCACTGAATCAGTCCAGTTTCTTCTACTTGTTTTATCCCGAGCTTCGAGTTGTTGTTCGCGTTCACCAGCTGTAAACGCTGGTGAAAATTTCTGGTTGTTCGTCCACTCCTGGAGACTGCAGTCCTGTTCCAGAATCTGAGTGTTACGAGCGCATCTGTTTTACAGATCTGACTCATTTGTATGCAGACTGCCGAATCCTTGCCTCTCAGGTAGATGTACTCTGACTTCGCATGAAGCTCTCAATTACTCAAATCTTATGGTATGCTTTTGGGCAGGCAGTGGGTCTATTATTATTTTCCCTATAATAGGGCCCGGGAACCCACACGGGGAGAGCTTCGAGTTTAAGTTGGCGTGAAAGAGAGCGGGAAGAACCATGCTTCCGGGAAGTTGTCAAGGGCAATTTTTGCACAGACTTCTTGTGGTAAAGTAAAACTGAGAACCCTGTTCACGCCTTGGGTATACAATGCTAGACCTATATTTTATAAATCAATCATCACTCAGTCGGCGATGGGGTTAATATCACGCCGGTCGCCTTTACTGCTAAGGACATTACCTGGTACCTGATTTTATTTGCGTCGACCTGGGAGCCAAGGTCAATTTTGGAGCGGAAAAATCAGCCCCGATGTGAATATGGAACCTTAACCTTTGGAGAGTGACCTCTAGGGATGGCAATGACCACCGCCTTCTCCAGAAATAGAGTTGGCCGTGGTAATGACAAATGTTTTATCTTCATGTTATATTTCTGTAAATTTGTATTTTGTTGTTGTTGTGTCACCCCCCCCCCCCCCTCTCCGCCAGGGACATCGGAAACCACACGGGGAATTATGGCATTTAATATGGCCGCAGTATTTAAGTGAGAGCGAGAAACGATGATGTCGTATAAAGACATTAGTCACGTGTTGGTAAATACTAGAAAAGGAAGGCGGAGGGAGGTATATGAGTGTGAAAAACCTGCTTATGCGGTTGACTAAACAAGGTAATATAAGGTACACTAACGTCACAGAAATATCAGAGGCTGGAGAGTCATGGTGGCTGGTGTCTTCCTCGGACTATGAATTTGAGAAGGAGGTCCTTCGATGATTTTTCGCCCCAAACACACCGTGATTGGCCGTTCATTCATGTTTCCTGACCTTTCACACGCGCTAGTCCAAGTTACAGGGTAGTCACGTTGTGTTCTTTGAAGCTATTACCGGCGATATCCCGTGTTCTATACTACACGATGTGACCGTTTTTATCGGTCCCACAACATCTAGAACTGGCCCTAACCCCAATCCCCTACCCCACAGCCTATGTCCCGCGAGAGAGTGAAGCCTATGTCCCATTGTGTCGGGCCATAAAAAAAAGCAGTCTTGCTGCAGGAAATCAAAGCTGCTCTCTTTATCGGTCCCCAAAGCTAGCAGCTGAAGTAAATTCATGTCCTACATGAAGTCCGGTAAAGCTATAAAATACGCGTCCAGTAAAGCTATAAAATACACAATCTCGCCGGTCGCTCACACCAACCAGTACACGGCGCGCTATATACACGGCTCAGAAGATCGAACACAACACAACGGCACACCCCTGTAACTTTTTTTAGCGCGTGCGAAAGTTCACTAACCATGAATGAACGGCCAATCACGGTGTGTTTGGGGCGGAAAATGTTACTTGCACCGAAATGGATGATAAGGATGAAAAGGAGGAGCATAATAAAGAGAAAGAAGAGGAGGCAGAAGTGGAGAAGATGAGGTGGGAAAAAACGAGGTGATGTAGAGGATGATTTTTTTGGGGGGGGGGGGGGGATAGAAGGAGAGAAAAAGAAGAAAGAAAAGCAAATAAAACAAAAAATAGGTTGAATGGCAGTAACCGCGCCTTGTGTGATTCGCAAAGACTTAACGTAAGTGAACGAACGAACACAAAACACATGTGTTACACGATATACATACACACACGGCGATATCTGTTTTCGTATTGTAATCAGTATAATTGGAAACAGCTGGGGGCCGACAGGTTCAAGAGCCAGTGTAAATACGATTGTCGTCGTTCGTCTATGCAATTTAAGTACAAGAGTTAGAAAAAGAGAGGGAGATGTGTGTGTATGTATAAATATATTTGCGTTAAAACACACACAGAGAGAGAGAGAGAGAGAGAGAGAGAGAGAGAGAGAGAGAGAGAGAGAGAGAGAGAGAGAAAGAGAGATAGAGCGAGAGAAGACTTACAAACACTCGGGAGTCACCGACTGGAAAGAGAAAGCCAATCACACAGATGAATAGAAATGGGTAGCTATGAACGTCAAAGGCACGGAATGCCGAAGAAGGAGAAGAGACCATATGGTTCCCTGTGTGGGTTCCGGGGTCCCATTGTGGGGGAAACAAGAACTGACCCACTGCCTGCCCAAAAACATTTGGTAAGAATCGATTAAATGGGAGCTTCCTTTAAAGTCGGAGTACATCTGCCTGAGAGGTAATGAACCAACAGTGTGCATGAAAATGAGTTAGACCTGTGAAACGGATGTGCACGCAACACTTAGTTTATGGAGCAGGACTGGAGTCTAGAAGCAGACGAACATCCAGAACTTTCCGCCGGTGAACGCGAAGAAGATCTTGTGTTCAATAAGGAAAATGCACCGGTATAAAATAACTGATGAGCTAAATACTTAGGAATGCCAAAGTTGATGTTGACACGGTACACGGCCATGGTATGTGTGTCTCCGGATCCCGGAATAAATGTGTTTGTAAGGCAATAAGGAAGTGTCTTGTGAAATGCCAAAGATAAGAAGGGGCACAGTCATTACTGATACTATTTCAACAAAACAAATATATTGGGTCAGTGGTCGGTAAACCGCGGCCCGCAAGCCTCATGCGGCTCTTTAGCGACCTGAGTGCGGCTCTTTGGCGACCTGAGTGCGGCTCTTTGGCGACCTGTGTGCGGCTCAGCCAGTCGGCCACAAATCTGTTTTGACTCCGAAAAACATGGTTCTTGACAAGTTCTTGAAAAGAAATTTGGCTCTCAAATAATTTTTCATCGTCCTGCTGATTTTTGACTCAGGAGTTTGTCGATCCCTGTATTAGGTCATAACGGTATGGCCATCTGCAGGAGGATAATAGTCACAGAGTGGAAAGAATCTGCGGTGCTTGGTGGTGATAGGTCACATTCAGAAACTGGGCTTGGCGTTAAATTGTAAGATAACGGAAATTACAGACAACACCAAGAAGAAATAATAATGTGTGAAATACATGTAAACGGCAATTTCTCATGCGTCAATAAATACAACTATCATGAAACAGTCATAACAACTGAAGCAAGATGCCTTGCTGAAAGTAAAACAAGAGCGTGGGTCTATATGGCAAAAGTGATTTTTAGCAAGATGCAAAAGACACCAATAAGAAGATATAAAATGCAGTAAGTAAAAGAGTGTTAAAATGCTCTATATCACGGACAGATAGAAAAACAAACAGACGAAGCAGTCCTTATCGAGGCAGATAAACGTCTGTTAACTCATTAAAACAATTAGAGTTAGCCAGGTTTTTTTTTATCATCGTCAAATACCGATCATGCGTTCCACAGCTTTTCATCTTCATAGCACGTATCAATCAGTTCGTGTGCTAACACCCTTCTGTGAGACACTATGAGATCCACGTTAGCTTAGTGCCTATATACCCTCCGATCGGTCGGAAGGTTTTGTGTTTAAATCCGCAACGAGATTGTGTATGTATAAATATATTTGCGTTAAAACACACACACACACACACACACACACAGAGAGAGAGAGAGAGAGAGAGAGAGAGAGAGAGAGAGAGAGAGAGAGAGAAGACTTACAAACACTCAGGAGTCACCGACTGGAAAGAGAAGGGCACGAGGCAGACACAGCTAACGATGGACAGATCATATTTAGACAGATCTGCAAACATTTGATGTCACCAGATTAGATTAGCCCAAGCAAAAGTACGAACGGAGGCGGGTGATATATGCAGCAATGAATCTCAAGGGCTTAGAAAAAGCTGGCATTGGCTTCCTGATCGACTAAGCCTAAAACAGATACCGCGTAATGTCCCGAGAAGTAAAGCCTAGTGTGATGGTGACCACCAAGTGTTGATTGGTGCATTACAAATACGAGTCTAGCATCATATGCCCGACGCGACACTGGCATTTAAAAAAAAAGGCATTTACTTGTTTTACTTACTTAAAACTGACAATCACCTACAGGGGTGCTGGTAACCTTGGGCTTTGGCTCCTTCAGCGCCCGCACACTAAAAAATGCGTCAACGCTATTATAAGCACAAGGTGTCGTGCCAGGAAGGAAGGGTAGGGGTCGACCAACACGAGAATGGGCACAGGATATAAGTGACTCTTTGGATATAAAAGTGCACAAGGCGGGAGAGCTGGCAAGAGACCGAGTTTCTTTAAGGCACACCGTGATTAGAGCGACGTTCCGCAACGGATCTGCTACATGATGACCATAGCAGGTATAGCTAATAGTAATATTTATCTTAATCGTTACCTCAAAACTCAGCAGTTCAACGGTTCATCACGCACATCGTGTAGGCAAATAGTAACGCTGTCGCTAATACGGTCAACATTCTCCACTAGGCTTGCTTTGGTGCGCACAAAGTCCATCAAACACAGCGGTTCTGAAGAGACAGGGAATGGAAAGACAGCTGCAGAAAGAAATTTTAAAAAAGACAATACAAGTATATCAGGCACATTTATGATATCAGTCTTTTAACAAAATCAAACGGGACGGAAAAACAGCAAACGGTAGTCAATGATAATAAGTGAGAACAATATCAAGAGATGGACGGACAGCAGTCTGAGAAGGACAAGACAAGAAACAAAGAGTTGTGGAGATCAACTGCAGCAACCTTCGCCGTGGAAACGACCCCTCACTGACTGAAAACCACACATACAACCTAGGTGCACTGGCATGACATTTCTGTCACATTCTCCCCGTATCTGAAAACACTGAATACCATCCGTCTTTGAGTTCCACCAAGAGCAAATATCCGGCAGGTGGCAACGTTTATAATTTTATTTGATGAGAAATTCACGCCCAATAGCTTTAACCGCCCGCCGTCCCTTCCTTCCAGCAACGCTATGCAGGTTTATACGCAGTATCACAAACCAATTTGAAATTTGTTAAGCATTTCAAACGGTTAAATATTTAATCGACACAATTTTACCAACCCACATGGCATATATGCACACAGGATGGACAGATAGATTAATATTTCAATTTAGGCAGACAGACAGATTACCAAGCAGGCAGGCACGCAGGTAGGTAGGCAGGAAGGAGGCAAGGTGAGCAGACAGGTATGCAGACAGGTGGACTGGTAAATGCATAGGTGGTGAGTGAACGGGGGGGGGGGGGGAGGCAGACCGGCTCCAGCTGATGGACCATGCGGCTGTCGTCACCAAACCGGGCTAACGATTCGTTAACGCAGCGTTTCTCAGACCTTCTTCGTCTCGCAAAAGAAAATGTAGCGGCACACACACCCTTAAAGCGGGTGTAATAAAAAATGCAAGCAGATTTGGAACCATTGATTATTGCCGCGGCACTCCTGACTTACGCTCGCGGCATCCCTTGGTGCCGCGGCACACAGTTTGAGAATCACTGCGTTAACGTAACGTTAGCCCAGTCTGGTCCTGTCAGCAGCAGTCCCGTCAGCCGGAGCCGGTCTTGGACAGGGACAGACAGACAGATAGATGGAGCAAACAATGTAGACATTAAAAACAAAAATAACACCCGGTGAAGCCGCTTACTCTACTACTGCTGTTAACCGGCTATCAAATTGAGAAACATATACTAGACACCTGCAGGTAATATAAATACTCTGAATGAAGTCTACGGGATTCTGCGGTGCATCCCCCCACCACCGGAACGCTGAACTCCTTATAACTTGTCGGGCCCGGAGGTGTGTATGTTTAAAAAAAAAAACAAGGGGGGGGGGGTGTCAAGGGGGCCAAGCATTGTTTTTAACCGCGATAAATAATAATAATAATACACAATCGGACAAGTTAGTCAACTGATCAATCTCGATGCACAGCGAACGACACATAAGTGCTTGGAGTCCGTCCTCAGTACACAGACTGATAATGATTAACTGTCAGGCAAGAATGTTGGGCGGGGCATGAACATAAATCTGCTGTCATGAGTGTCGTGACACTAGATACAACAGCGGGCTCAACTGTCATGCTGTCTGTAAAGAATGTACGTACCGCCTTGTTTACATGTACACACTTTGTCCATGTGGACAGGTACCACACAATACCGAACATGTTCTGCAGACATGCGCTCTACATGCAACACAGCGATCCCAGGTATGGCAAGCCAGCATTCTGGTGGGAACCAAGCTGTATGGGTTAGCAGGGGACATGCGTCACACAGCAGCTTTTCATATGGCATGTGGCCTTCTCATCTGAAGGCTACTGGCAAGGAGAAGAAAAGACATTGGCACACCGACACAATCAACAAAGTAAAGGACACCTTTAACGCCACTGGTATATTGGACACCCTTTGCTAGATAAATTTTTTTAAAAATAGTCGAATCGCATCTTCGTAGGCGGCGCATCAACCGCATGCCGGTCGCTTTTACTTTTCTGGATATGTCATGGTGCAAATTGTAGACCGGGTTCCTGACCTGGAAGCCCACGTCAATTATTGAAAAAAAAAAGCAACCCCGATACCGATCTGAACCCAAGACCTTCGAGTCGACCAGATCTGCACTATCGCGGATTTCATATCGATACAGAGTCGCTGAGACATGCTGGAAGAAGGGTACACAAGAGGTTTATAAGTACAACCTTGCCCCCTCAGCCGATCAGTCCTTGTAAGAATGGTATTATTTTTTAAGACAGCAAGAAAATTGTGCAGCCCATCTTCTTGTCCTGGGGGAGTAGTTGACTGGACCCATAACAGTCTAAGATAATAATTCTTCAGAAGGTGGAAACTGAAAACTGCAGGCCAAAACACGCCGCTGTCTAAACAAAACAAATTATAAACGCATTAACCACACATATTTATAGTCTGTAAGATGTGGAGACAAGAAAAAGAAAATCTTGCATAGATTTCATCATGACATCGAACTAAGCCCGTATGTGCACGCTCCCAGGATTCTCTTTGTTTCTTCTCCTTCTCGGCGTTCACTAGGTGTAAACTCCAGCGGAAAGTTCTAGTTGTTCGTCCACTTTTGGACTTTAGTCTTGTTCCAGAGCTCGAGTTTGCGTGCACATCTTTTTCATAGATAGAGATTCTCTGCTGGCAGATGTCCTCCGACTTCAAAGGAAATACCCATAATTGGTTTCACACACACACACGAACTACGGTAGAAGACAGAGCACTTATAGGAGTTTACTTCTGCCCTTTATCCCGCAATGGAACACAGACCGTCAACCAACTCAATCCAAGCTGTCTTGTCTTGTGCCACCTCCTAAAATAAGTTTTAAAGTGCACTGCACCATGTTTTATCTCATATGGCCACCAGCCTGCCAAGAGCTGTCGCACAAATTGCGAACGCCGTAGAGAGTTAACACTGGACTCATGAACCTAACCATAGTCAGCGAAACGAGCCCGCGAACTTCAGACTGCTAAGTAAACGTTTTAACCACTTAACCATGGAAGTCCTTTGCTATTTCCCCAAGCGCCCCCACAACCATTATGTCTTTATGTTCTGTGTGCATTTTTAAGTTCTTCTGGCAGGTTCCCATGAGATGACATTCTAGGTTTTCTATTACCAAGTTTTCTTAATATGTGCTATATCCCACTGGCATCTTTACTCACCTCTTAATTTGTTGGGATTTGTTTTTATGGGTTTTGTTGTTAGGTCACTCGTTGCCACATTTGCCCTAAGGGTTTCCATCAAATTACGCTATTTCACACAGCGGAGTCGACAAGAAGCTCCCTTTCAAACCCAGCTGCGACTCGCTGCAGCCCACGGGCAGTGTTCGAAACCGGTCGGCTCCCGGGGTTCACCCAGCCTCTAGGAAATGGGTACCAGAGATATACTCTGGGGTAAATGGAGGAACGTCGCTGTAGCTACAGAGTTACGTGCGAATGGCGACACAGGCAGACAATTCTTATCAGCTGTCCGTACTGGTGGCAGAGCACTTATGGTTTATAACCGTGTGCAATGACGCTAGTTCACATTTCCCGACTTCACCTTTTTTTTTTAACCTTTTATCAAATTACACTATGGTTATACTATTAACAGGTTTTTAGTATTTTCAATGCGTATCCTGCCCAACATAAGCATCCTTAATACCATCTGATTCGCTGCGATTTGTTTCGAGCTTCCCGCCTAAGCTCAGAATTAGTGGCTCTATCGTCGTCTTTTTTTTTAATTTTCTTTCTCCATGTATATTACTGAAGTGTGTGTGTGTGTGTGGGGGGGGGGTGGATAAGAGGGGAAATGGGCGGGGGGGGGAGGGGGGGGGTTAATGTAGATGTACGGATCTTCTGTGTGTTCTTTCTATTGCGTTGCACACGTTGAACATTTCTTTAACGCTGTTCTTGATGCTGTCGTTTCATATTTAGCCTGGTCTTTCCCTCGATCAGTTCATTATATTAAAAAATAGTGAGGCGACTCTACCATACCATTGTAACCCTTTTCGTTGTTGTTGTTTCGCAGACTCCAGTTAATGAACGTTTGTAATTGACGGAAGTGAAAATGTAAAGGACGCTTTTCACTCCTCATGACGTATCGGGGCCCATGGTGCTATCAGTATATTTTTTTTATAGTAACCCTTAGTCATTCTCTGTATTTCCAATCTAGATAGAGACTCGTGGATCTTCTCAGAATACCATGGACCAAGATACTTAAAAGGGACGATTATGAAACGATTATTCCCCATGTCAGTTAACTAAAAATGGTTTAATACGTTCCCAGCTCCAAATTGTGTCTGTCTATTCTTCAACAATAAAACATTTCACAGGAAGATCAATCTCAAAAATAACTGCAAATACATTTTAATTACATGATAACCCCTGTATTTATTATTTATTTATCATTATGACAAATATTTACGTGCTCTGCGATGTAAATGCACTGTAAAAAGTTACCTTTTTTAGAAGAAAAATAAATGGTTATTTTTAGGAAGACTGATTGATGTCCTAATCAACATTTCCAAACGATTCACCAGCACTCATTTAAAAAAAAATAAAAAATATTTAACATTTTTTGTAAATATTTTCCGAAAGTGCCCAAACATATCGTCATCAAAATGATACTCTGGTTAACTACAACAATGTCTGTGTGCCATTTCTCGATGAAAATCTGCATTTGGGGGGGGGGGGGGGGGGCAAGTGGACAGCCATTCATTAATGTGAGCACACAGAACCCGACCGTCGTCATTTTTTTTGGTTCCCCTGGAGAAAGGACGAATATTGACTTTTCGGGCGATTATCAAACTCAAATTCAGGTCGACCCATTCTAAAATGCACCAGGCAATGTCCTTGAAAGTGAAGGCGGCCGGTGTGATGTGGACCACATTACCGACAGATTAACTATTAGTCCATAAACTATAAGCCTAGCATCATATGTTCGATGCGCTACAAATCAGCGAGGATCATGGCTAAGTAGCAGATAAATGACAAACTATTTTCATTACAACTGCACGCATAAATAAATAAATACATGTGTACACAGACATGTACGTCTAAATCAGCGCACACAGACACATCCAATATACATCCAGTATGAGTAACCCATTTACCTGTCCGCATATTGTTGCTCACTGTAGAATACGCAGAGTTACAGCCTCCACTGACTGCTCACAAGATGGGTATCATACACTCAACGTTTGTCCTCACAGAATGTAACCACAAGACACTGTCTAACTTCTATACTAACACCAAATTTGGTTAAGACCCAACTCGACTAGTGATCGAACATTGACCAGCTGGTCGACGAGTATATGTGGTAATCTCGTTCCCTATCATAGCCCTTCTTTTAATCATAAAATATTACCCTTTGTTTAAAACAAAAAAGGTGCCTAAAGGATCCACCGTAAAACAGGCCAATGTGTGATCTTTACAAATGAAGTTTGTTGGCTTGTTCTATCTGGAGATATATTTTTATTGTTTAATATCACGAAGTTTTTCTGGAAGTACTGCTTTTGTTCTCCTTCTCCTTATGCGTTCGCCTTTAAAGGGCGGTTGGTACATAGTATTGTGGTTTACATCTACGCTACGATATTCGTGCTTTTCGGCACAACACGTCAGATTTCATCAAAATCATATTTAGTCGCCTTTTACGACATGCCTGTTGGGGCAGTGAATCTATTTTCCCTCCTCTAAGCTGCAAGAAACTCAAACAGGGAGTTTGCATATTTAATGCGTGTACATTCAGGTCCAAAAATATACAGCCGTGGTGTGTCATAAAAATCATAGTAGTACATAAATGGAAGGTCACGAAAGTCGGGGGTCCAGACAAGTGCGTGATGTTGTAGCTCTGTAGCAATCCTAGATTTGGCTAAGTAATCTGATTTCTGGATTGCTTGCGGAAACAGCGAGAACTAGGGACTGTGAGCCTCATAACAGGTGTCACGCAGTAAAGAAACAAGTTGTTACTACCAAAGTTAACACCCCCCCCCCCCGCTCTCTCTCCGAGAGTAAAGGTGGTTGCATATCGTTTACAGTTACAGGACGCACCAATCCTAGCATTTGTTGTCTGCAGTGCGATTTTACTGGGTAATTTTAGTTCGGTAGTTTGCCATTCCTTCCTGAACGGTTCGACGCTTATTCTACTGTCGGAATCAACGCAAAGCGGTCTGCTACCAAATCGAAACCTCCCGATTGTTGAATCAAGACCGGCTCCAGCTGACAGGAATGCTGCTGACGTCACAAAACCGGGCTACCAAAACCTTAACGCAGTGTTTTTCTAACTTTTTTCGTCGGGCAAAAAAATTATCGCGGCACACCTACGCTTAAAGCGATTTTAATACTTAAGAAAAGTAAAACAGTGGAAATTTAATGTCAAGCAGACTTGGACAAAATACTGATTATTGCCGTGGCATCCCTGACATACGCTCGCGCTATCCCCGGCTGCCGCGGCACCCAGTTTGAGAATCGCTGCGTTAACGTATCGTTAGCCCGGTTTGGAGCCGGTCTTAGTTGAATTATGAAACTGCGTTCATAAACCTTAAAGCACACCCACCTACACAAAGAGAGCCAATGTGCTCACAAGGATATAATAGATCTTTTCTGCATCTGCTCTAAATCAACAAGCTGCATCATATCCACTGCCACTGTCATCAGGCGCAGTTCATCCCGTGTTCTCACTACATTTTCGCCTTATTTATAATCGGTTAGTTTCTGGTGCACAGGTATTATACCTATTTATATACCCAGACCCCGTCCATTGTCTTCCTTTACGACATGCATAGTAGGCTGCAGTTTTACTATTGTTTTGCTTTCCCGAAGGTCCCCGTCAACACATGAGCAGATGGGAAGACTACTAAGTTAAATCTTTCAGTGCTTTCTTTTGCCGTCCCAGATCAAAGCCAAAGAAGAATCATCCCTCCAAACCGCCCACTTACAGTTCGAGGTAGGTGTTATTTCAGCAGGCCCTGTCCTAAGCTGTGATTCATCTTCAGCCCTTTAAACACCCCCAACCCATCCCAGTACAGCATAAGCTCTCAACCAACTCAGGCTAGGTTATCCAGTCTGTTGCTATCCCGTGTAGCTTACCCAATGTTCTCCCTCTCTTATTCTAACATCGTTTCCATGTGTTTTTCGCCCAGCATTTATTCCGTGTGTTAGTTAGTTAGTTAGTTAGTTGGGTTATCGTCATTGCACTCCGGACATGTCCATAGGTGCTCAGATCCTCCCCTCAGTATGAACCCCAACGTCCGATGGCTAATAGTACCAGTTCTATGTTGATTAACAAGTCTTCTGACGTGTCCGGTGTGCGTCTCGTTTTTTGCTGTGCCGATCTTAATTCCCAAGTCTGCCATTCTGGCGAGTGATGTGGATTCACTGCCACCAAAGTCCTCTATCCTTCCCATTTCTCTGAGGGCATTGATAATATCAGCATGATCCATAGGCCGACCGTCGGTAGTGATAGCGGATCCAGCCAACCTGTCAGCTCTTTCATTTCCATCGACGCCTGCGTTTCCCGGAACAAAAATAAAGGTGACTCCACGCACAGTTGACTTCTGTAATGATTCAAGCCATTGTCTTCGCACTGAACCTGCCTGAACCCTCCGGATCATACTCATTGAATCACTGAGTATACATATGCGGGTGTATTTTTGTGTTTATTCCGTGTGTGTGTGTGGCTAGTAAACGATCAAAGCAATTTCAGTTTGGATCAGCAGCAACCCTAAACCATAACAACAAACGAGGAAGTCACACAGGGTAGGAAATAGAGCAGACGTGAAGCACTTCTAAGACATTGACATATCCAATCTGTTAGGCTGCAAGTGGTTTCACACCAGACCTATCTGCGATGTTTTAAATAACCATGTGAGCGTCGACCGTGAGGTACAACTTCAAACTTTAGAATGCAAAACTGACTAGTAAAATCACAAACAGCCTCTCTACGAAATCTCGCAGTCCCCGAGAGGAGGTGAAATAAAAAAAATAACCAAGATTTGCAACTAAATCTATTATTAAACACTGTATTAGTGTTGTAATGGATGAGCAATATCAGCAATTGTAGCAATCTACATGAAATTGTTAACACCACACAGAAACAAAGTATATTAACGATTTCGCACAAGAGCGATCAACTGCAAATTACGTATCTCTCCGCAGTCATCGTCGTCAACTAGTAACCTACAACCTAGCAAATAGGCTACACATCTTCTGTGATCCCAACAGAGAATTCAAGAGGTTCAGGACTCCACGCTTCTGAAAGGCAAGGAATTTGTCAAGTGTGTTTTTCAATGACGTTACGAGAGGCGAGATGTTGGCCAGTTAAAAGGGAAAGATTTGCAGAAGGGGACTGTAACGTGTGGTTTGTGTTTGAAGGAGAAAGAAAACCAAAAATAATCCAGACCAAAGGACACTACAAGCTGGCAGTGGGAATATGTGCAGCCGCGAAGTTCGAATAGTTTTCTACCTGTTGGCTGAGAGTCGATTATTATTACGTGCCGCCCTCTCCAATGAAGTGCACCCTCTGCTGTGGGAATACTACGTGGTGAGGCTCCCCATTTCTTTCACGGTGCGACTCTCATATTTATATCCGAAAACCAAGCGAACGTTTTCCCCCTCTCCAAATTAACCGTTCACCGTGGTAGTCGAACTCTAGAATCATGGAACTGTTAAACGCATTCACTAACCTGTACGCCACAGATAGTCTATAAAACATTTCTTTTCCTCTGCAAGTCAAGGTCGGGTCAACGGAATCCTGTAAGAGGGATGAGTCGTGCTTGTATGTTCATCTGTGTTCGTGCGCGGAGTTCATCAGACGACCCGTGCTCCGTCTTTTGACAAGGCGACTGAACATTTTGAGTAAATAACAATCCCAACCTGCACTGTTCGTGGCGACTGCACCAGCCGTGCGACCCAAGGATTCTCCACCCACCCCCCCCCCTTTTTTTAACACTACCATTATTGCGGCCCCCCCACCCCACCCCCATTTTCCCGACTGCTAAAGATAAGGATGAAACACTTGTGTCATAGACATTGTTGATGGTTCCTAACACTGGTACCCAAAGAGTTAACTAGCGCCCTCTCTCCAACATTCTCAAGCAGCTAACATTCTATTGTATGTGGTATGTCAAGAATATAAATGTCATTTTATATGGTAGACAAGTCTCACACACGTAATTCCCCCCCCCCCCCCTTTTCTCTTCCCTGTTCACCGGACCATGAAATAAAGCGGGTTAAGCTTTTCATCCCTTCTGTGCTGCACGGCATCTACTGTTCTGTATTAATGGAGTCTTTGTAGTAGGTTTGCTCGGAGGTGCACACAAGGATGCTCTAGTCATGGGAACAGCCGTGTGGTTCTTGGCTAGGAATATTCTGGAAGACTGAGTGTTTATTAAGTCCAATGCACTAATGTTTATATCAGTTGATCTCAATCTATCTAAAGCCGCGATCCTTTAATAAAGATGTTGTGTTGACCCCCAAACAATTATTTTCCCTCACTATTTCAATAAATATATGTTTGCCGAGGGTTTCAGGCGACCCCTGAGGGGTAGCGACCCGCAGGTTGAGAACCGCTGGTTTAAATTTTTAAAAAGAAGGAGGGCAGGGGGGAGTGTTAGGTGACCTGAGATGTTAACATAATGTTTAGATGACTGTAGAATGCTTTGAGATGGTGTAGAAATGTTTATGTAGACTGCGATATTGAGATGCTGGTGAGATGTTTAGCTGGGCTGAGATATGGGATGATCAAGTTGTATGCTTCTACTATCGGAGTTATGTTGGTATTTAGCGCCCGATAGTATAATAAAAATCTTGTTGCCACAGTTTCATGTATTTAGAGATGTTCTCGTTGAGTGACCAGCCACTTTCAGTGAAAGAGGAAGGGGCGGAGTAAATCCATACATAATAAAATCCAGGCCAATGAAGTCGAGTCACTCGCCCTTTAAACGTCTTTCTTATTTAAAATATAAACATTCACACAGTCCCTAATCTAAATCGAAAAAAGTAAGCATTCCATGAAAAGAGACTAATTAAGGATTTGCGGACGTGTGATGTGTTGCAGCCAAAGCCGCCGATATTGCAACCTACCTCAAACGACACGATAACGCAATGTGCTAACTGCCCTTCTAATGGCGAATGCAGCAGCAGAAGAAGAAGAAAAGACGTATAGATACAGCAAGCGAACGTTTTAACAAAAGTCTTTATAAACTTTGTTTTTCCGATATAAATTTAAATAATCATCACACAAATAATACACTGCTCAATTTATTGTCTTGCGTAATCTTTTTAACCAAAGGGTCGTGTCTTCAACCGTAGACTTCCACGGTTAAAACAGACATTCTCCACTGGAGAATGGGCTGAGACATTTTGATTTATTACTTGTGTGAATAGGAAACAAGTTTTAGATAGCTCTGTGAGCTTCCACCGCGAGCTACAACTTCCTACTATAGAATGCAAAACGGCCTAGTAAAACCACAAACAGCCAACAAAAAACAACAACAACAAAATAATTTGCGACGTCTTCTAAACGTTGATGTAAACGTAGTAGCAATGCATCTAATGAGTTACAGAGAAAAATTATCATCATGTAGCGCCATTATAAATCACATACGGCTTGCTCTTTATTCGTCTAGTCCGTTCTCTCCCGTGCAACTGTTTCAATATTGTAGATGGAATCCAGTCCAGCTCATCTGGCCTCTCTCATCAATGTCTGTCACAGGACTTCTGAGTATTCCCATCTCCTCAGCATCGGTCCGCTGGGTACTAACTAGTCCGGGGACCACCACAAGCATATGCGCCCATGCTAATCTGCTTGTGACGAGCGACTTGGCATAAATACAAATTCTCTTCCTGTGATTGGTTGATGTAGAGCCCCAGCACCATGGTTTGCCAAGGGGCCCGTAACGCTGTTAAGACAGCTCTGGTTCTCAGTCCATTTGTTTCCCATTAAGTGCTTGTTTGGCGATTCTCCATTCGCTCCCCCTCAGGATGTGCCTAATATATCTTCCTGAGCGAAATAAGGCAGGTAACGAACTGGGCCAAGTGTCTGTATAATTTAAATGTTGTTTTTGTTTATAAAGCGTTTAGGATGAGACTGTCACATGTCTGTGGGTCTTTCCTTTCTATTCACTGAGCATGTCATATTTTCTGCTTAACTTGTTACAGAACTCATCACTATCATTCCTTACAGGCAAAGGACCGCAGGCTTAACCTGGTTGATGTGACCTTTTACAGGTGCATAACAAATAACAAAACAATGGCGGATCCTTGGGTGTGAGGAGTGGAGGGCTAAAACTTTTTTATGCGCGTAACAATAATAATGAGCTGAATAATAAATTAAAATAATACTATATCTGAAATAATATATAATATAACAACAGGTACCTTCCATAAATGGTTTTTGGGCCCACTTATTCCTCTTACACATTTTCAGACCAGGAAAGCTGGAGGGGGAGGGGGGTGGTCTAAGCCGCAAGTTCCAATGCCCCGGTGCTAATTATAACTTCTTTATAGGCTGAACATGGTATCTAGGATTTGCCACGTGAATTTGCTATCCAAGATGAAATTGACACATTCTCTAGCATGATCAAATGTTAAGGAAGCAGCCGGAGAAGACAAAAAGAACTTTCAACTGCAGCAAATTCTATTTTTGACACTATCAGTTAATACTGACAAGATCATAAATAAAGGAATGAGTAAGACAAAATGCTGTTCAGTGGCAAATGCTAAAGAAAGGAGATGGGTGATGGTTTAGACATGATTGCAGAATGCCTCATGTCACTTTGGCAAGGACAGCTCTCCGATGGATGGCAGATGGTAAAAAAAAAAAGACATTGACGATCTTAGAAAACCTGGAAATGGACAACAAAAAAAAGAACTTGAAGGAATGTAAAAAGACACAGGATATCAGGCTGAAAAGCAGCAGACCAGCAGCAACAGTGGGAGAGAAAGAATAATCACCTGTGAATGTCAACCGTGACATAGGATATAGATAGGCGAGATAGTTAATACCTGATGCAAATGAAACTCCAGTACTGTAGTTATCTACACCTATTGTCTAAAAAAGGTGACAGACAATGATGTATACTGTCACCTAAATTGCTTATTATTTTGGTATCTTCAACTGAAATTAATAATACTCAGCTTTGAAAAAAACTGAAAAGATGTGTAAATAAAGAAGAGTTAATTTTGCCTGTCAAACCATGCTTTTGAACACACAATAAACATCATTCAGGCTGAGAAGGAAAGAGACAGACAACAGATAAAGAACAATTCTGTTCAAAGACAAGGCCACATAAGCTAATACTGACAGACAGGAGACATAGAGAGGATCAAACATTTTCTAAAATTTAAAAACAAAAGAGAAAAAAAAAATATGCTTCAATGTGGACTCAGACCACAAACCTGTCAGCTAAAAGGCAGTAATCTAGGCTCTACACTATTGCAATTTTCAAATTTTTAAAAGCAGTAATTGTGGGAAAAGAGGGGGGGGGGGTGGCTTTTGAAATGCATAGTTTCTCAAATGCACTCAGCTTCAAGCCTTATAGAACAGTGCAATTTAGCTCCCACACCAATGGCACTGTTCTCACAACAACAATTACACATATCATATCCAACGATACTTAATGGGGGCATCCCAAAATATTGCTGATGCTATTCACTACATTGCAAACACAAGTGTTTTTGGACCTGACAACAGGCTGAAATCAGACAACCTACCTACAGAAACACATCAACAGGTGGCTAGCAATAAGTCATGACTCAGTATATCTCTCCAGGTTGAATTAATCATTAGTATGCCACCTACAAATGACACATTAGTATATAATTTCCCAGTCTGCCTCCTGCTGGCTTCGAAAGGCTCAGCCTGTGTGAGGTGTGAAAGGCTCAGTATATGGAAGCCTACACAGTCATGAGCAGGACGTGACAATTCCCAGGGTGAGGCCACTATCAAAGCACAAAGTATCTATCTGCTCTGCCTATATAGAAGACATAAGATAACATGATGCTTCTTTGTGTAAGCCTATGACTAAACACCATGTATCAGCTCTATGTTTTTGGAAGCCTCCTTGGATGGTGGGCAATGCTCACATTCTGCTCTTGCCTTATTTCTAGGGCTGACCAGCATTACAAGGCTGCTCTGAACTGGCCTGCTGGGATGGGAAGTAGGGGGCACCACCTGAGAACTAGGAAGCAAAGAGGATGACACAACAGTGTGGCTGTGCTAGGTCCCATGAAACTTAATGGGAAAGCTAACCCAGGCATTAGGTCCCTGAAGAAGGATATGTTGGTCAAAGAGCACTAACATATTAGCCATGCTGAAAACGGATACAATTCAGTTACGTCCTTAGGTGAACGAAGGGGTCCTAATGGAGCAATGATGCGCAATACAAGACTCTTAATGTCAATAGCCTCTCTTGCTCTAGCCTACCTCACCTTCACGTGGTGGACCCTGTTCTTCCCAGCAATCCAGTTGAAGGTTGGGGTCTTAACCCCCAGCGGGAAACTGGATGGGACAACAAACTAGGTAAAGGCAAAGTGATGAGCCCACTCTCCCTCTCAAGAGATCCTGAAGTCGGAAATACTGGGCCAGAAGGCGGATCAAAAACCACAGTACTACGCAACCCCACGCTATATATATGATTACACCGTCAGACAAATTTAATGTTGGTGCTCGCCCTGTGGAGCTCCACCGGGCAGGTGCAGTGCCGGGTTATGAGCCTTGACAGAATCCACCCCAGCTACTGGAGGACCTCCTAGACCGTCTTGTGGAGTCAGGAGACGGCGGAGGATAGCTACTGACCAAAACCAGTTAGACAGAAAAGATCCCAAATTGCCTTTTGTCATAATGCACTGGAATGCAGAGGGGGTCAGCAGTAAGCAGGCTGGCTACAGCAAAAAGATGGAGCTGGAAAACATCCTCTATGAAAAGCATGTCAGTGTATGCTGCATCCAAGAGACCCATTTGCAGGCAGATCAGATATTTAAAGTGAGATTACCAGTGCTTCAAATCTGATAGAAAAGGCAGGCAGAAAGGAGTACTTACCCTTGTAAAAAATAGTATCCATCCATGCAATAAAATGTCTAATATGGATGGAACTGAGTACCAACTCCTGCAGCTTAAGACAGACAAAGTGGAATTAGACCTCCTCAATTACTACTGTCCCAATGACAAATCGTTAAGCCTCAGCTCTGTGCCGGTACCAGATACCAACTTTATTGCAGCTGGAGACTTCAACAGTCATTCACAGAGCTGGGGCTATAACCATCTCGACAATAGGGGTGAAGAGGTGGAAACATGGCAAGATGACCACTCTCTGATCCTGATCAATGCCCCCTCAGATACTCCTACCTTCTACTCCAGAAGGTGGCAGACAACGTCAACCCCAGATCTTGCCTTCTCTACCCCAGATATATCTGGAATGATAAGTAGAAAGGTGGGAGACCAGCTGGGGGGCAGTGACCATCACCTGATTTTTCTTACTGTGCAGAATGTATCACTTAATACAGGCCCAGTCATCACAAGATGGAACTACAAGAAAGCCAACTGGGGCCTGTACAGACACAGGACAAGCACATTGTTGTCTGCTCTCAAGGTACAAAATAGGGATATCAATGCTATAGTGCACGATTTCAATGGAAGTATTCTTCAAGCTGCAAAAGAAGCAATCCCCAGAGGTTGTCGACACAACTACAGACCGTACTGGTCCAGCACACTCCAGGAATGTCAGGAAACAATGAATCAGGCTAGAAAGGATGCAGAATCCCAACCTTCACATGACAACCACACCAAATGGAAAAAGGCCGAAGCAGTGTTCCAGAGAACTAAACTTGAAGAAAAACGGAAAAGCTGGAGAAATAAAACAGCAGCTCTAAACCTTGATAAAGATGGCAAGAAACTCTGGAGATTAGCCAAATCACTCAATGAAGTTTCTCTCCTAGACAAACAATCACACTAAGTGATGGTGACAAAATCTTCAGAGGAAAACAAGCTGTAGATTTGTTGGCCAGAACATACAGTGTTGAAAGCAACCTGACCCTTAATAAGGACAATCAGAGAGAAATAAGGAAAGAAATACAAACAAATAAGAGACAGGCAGATACTCCAGCCTCTATGAGGGAGCCATTTACCATGGGTGAACTACAAAATGCCATCTCCAGGCTTAAGTTAAAAAAGTCTGCAGGTCCAGATGAAATCAGCAACAAAATGCTGATCAACCTCCTGAGCTCATCTGCTAAAGTAAAGCTGCTGGAAATTTTTAACATCAGCTGGGAGAAAGGTTTAGTGCCTCAAGTATGGAGAGAAGCCATAACAATACCCATTTAAAAAAAGGAAAAATTAAGACCCAGGCATCCAGCTATCGCCCAATTAGTCTCACAAGCTGTGTAGGAAAGACATTGGAAAGAATTGTAAATTCAAGACTGAAATGGCACTTAGAATCTGAGCAGATCTTGGTGCCAGAGCAGGCTGGATTTAGGGAATGTCACAGCGCAGAAGACCAAGTCACCTACCTGTCACAAGCTGTAGAGGATGCCTTCCAAAAGAAGAAAAAGGTCCTGGCGGTATGGGTTGACTTCAAACAAGCTTTTGACAAAGTCTGGAAAGATAGTCTCATTGCAAAACTGAAGAGAAATGGAATCCAAGGAAACATGCTAAAATGGATCCAATCCTTCTTACACAGCAGGAGAACTAGAGTCAGTCTTGATGGCCAGCAGAGCAGAAAAGTGTTACTTCGGCAAGGAGTACCACAGGGAGGAGTTATCTCTCCAACTCTCTTTCTTGTTTACATAAATGATCTGGTGAAAGATCTCCCTACAGGAGTAAAAGCTGCCCTGTATGCAGATGATCTGGCACTCTGGTGTACCGATGAACACACCACAGTGGCAAATATAAGAATACAGCGAGCAGCAGATCTCTTGATGACATGGGCAGAAAAATGTCATGTTGCCATCAACACAGACAAAACATCCACAACACTTTTCTCTCTTTCCCCCAGGGACAAAGCTGCTAGTATTCACCTAGGAACATCATTGCTAAAGGAAGAAAGCTTTCCCACTTATCTTGGAGTAACATTTGATAAAAGGCTCACATGGAGCAAACATATAGAAAATGTAGAAGGGAAGGCCAGGAGACGACTAGGCCTACTTAGAAAACTGGCAGGTACAGGATGGGGAGCGAATGGAAAAACCCTAAAGAAAGTTTATAATGGGGCGATAAGATCCCACTTGGAGTTTGGTGCAACAGCATGGTCAACAGCTGCTTATTCCCATCTACAATCGTTAGACAGAGTGTACAATCAAGCCCTTAGACTCATCACAGGATCCATGAAAACTGCACCAATCCTAGAGATGCAGAAAATAACTGCAATGCAGACATTGTCCTATAGAAGAGACACTAAAACTATGATCCAGATGGAGAAGTTTAATAGTATGCAGTCACACCCAATGAATGCAAGGTTAGATGATCTGACAGTGGGGCGTCTCAAACGTAGCAGCTTTGTCCATCGGGGGAAAAGACTTAGAAGACAGTATCAAGCTGATCTACCTATTAGAACAACACCGCTGAAACCTACCCTATACCCTGTACCTTGGGAGCAAGTCAGTGATACAATACAGATAATGATTTCAGTCAATGGATTCACAGCTGGAGATTAGTCCAATGATCTTCAAAAACGAACAGCTGCTCTTAGTCTGATTCACGAAAACTATCCCGAAAAGTTGTGGATACATGTTTACACAGATGGATCAGCAACCAGTGCGGTTAAAAATGGGGGTGCTGGAGTCTTTATTACATACCCAGGCAACCACCGCCATACAAAGTGGATACCCACTGGTAAATTCTGTTCCAACTACACAGCAGAGATCATAGCACTAGAGCAGGCTGCCGAAATGTTACACAACACCAATTCTGACTGCCATCAAGTGGTCATATTCACAGATGCGCTATCAGTGCTTCAAGCCCTCAAGAGTGGCAAACTCCCTCACCTAAGATCTGAACTTGGCAAGGTGGCTGCCCAAAAGTGTACTGTACTCCAGTGGGTGCCATCCCACTGTGGTATACCAGGAAATGAAACCGCAGATAAACTTGCTAAGAAAGGGGCAAAATGTGACCAGGAAGATAATGCAGTAACATACTAGGAGAAGAAAAGGGCCATCCAGGCTATTAGAAGTGAACAGAGTCTGGCCAGAGATGACTACTACTTACTTGACCGGCATGGGCAGGTCATTGTCCTACGTCTCAGGACAGGACATAACAAACTTAACCAGCATATGCACAGGCTTCGTCTAAGTAGTTCACCCGTGTGTCATTGTGGGCTATATGTGCAGACTACAGAACATGTCCTGCAAGACTGTCCCTTGTTCATCCCATTAAGAAGAGAATACTGGTCCAGAGAGTCACCACTGCACACAAAGTTGTATGGGACTAAAAATGAACTCATAAAAACAGTCAAGTTTATCACAAGAACCTGTCTGTCGGTGTAAATCAGAAAGCGAACACAAGAAGAAGAAGAAGGTGAACAAAGAAGAATTATATGCTATTACTTCTGCTTCTCCCAATGCAGCATAGACCCTCAACCAACTGAACCCAAGTATAAACAGTGTTTGTACACTACTGTTTTATCAGCTAGTCTTTGTGTTTATGATAACGGCAATCCAATGACAGTTGCTAACAAAGGGATATGAAGTGTCAGACCTTCCTCACCAACTGTCATCTCTAGAAAATTGAAAAAAACTATCTTGTAAGTAGGTTGTTCTAAACTGTGATGATGGATTTCATACACACAGTAAGAAGGTTCTCTGATGCCAGAGCCACAACGACAGGATAAAAATCTGAGATTAGAATGTGTTGTTAAACATAACAGTCACTGAATAATATATATACTATTCATTAGTATATACAGTATATACTACTGAAAACTTCCCACTGTGGGCTCCACATGGGGAAAAATTGGTGGTGGTTGTGGGGGGGGGGGGGGGGACAGGAGACCCACTGCCTGCTAAAACAAGTACATTGCAGGAGGTTGAAAATTAGTGGTGTTTCCTTTAAAGTTGACTGCATCTGCCAGAGAGGCGGGGAACCAACAGCCCTGCATACAATGAAGCCAGATCTGTAAAACGAATGTACATGCAACACTTAAGCACCTGGAATAAGACCAGAGTCTAGAAGTGGATGAATGACCAGAACTGTTTACCAGAGTTTACAGCTAGTGAATGCTAAGAAGAAGAACAAAATAAGCAATAATTATTTTAGCTGAGTGATTATCTCACATCCTTTGACACCTGAAGCAGTCAAAAGGAAGTGAAGAAGACCATATTATAGGATGAGGCATGATCAGGTGACTTCAACACGAATTACTATTTAAAGGCATTTTAACTCTTTTATGTGCATTTTTTTTTAAACTTATGAGATCTTTACAGCTGGAAACACTTGTAAAAAATCCAATCCAATCAAAGGACAAGGTGTTTCAAATTATTACTAATATAATATTCTTCTTCAATCCTTCTGTCAGAAAACTTATATTAGGAGGCCGGTAGCCTTTATGAAACTATTGCAATCCATATCCTCTCGTGTACCATACAGTTTTGTCTTAATTGTGGCTGGAACAGGCCAGAATGTGTCTCTGTTGTCAGCATACAGTTGACAGTGTTGGAGCACCTGCTCATCATTTTCGGGTGCCACGCTTCAGGGACACTTCGTGTTTCCTACACCGAAAAATTTGAACATATGTTGACGAAGTCTGGTGTGCCCAGCCCTTAGTCTGAATATAACGCACTGTCTCTCTGTAGAGAGGCGATGAAGCAAGTCTTGGGGAGAAAATCTGGTGTGTGTATCCAGTCACCTTTCTTGGATCCTAGATTGTATTAATGTTTTCCTCTCTTGGTGGGTTAAGTTGCTATTTGGTTATCACTTTCGATATCGTTGATATAATTTATTAATAAACTACAATAAAAGTAAATGAAAATGTAGTGGCATCACAGTTTTTATTCAGTATTATTACAACTAGTACGAGTATCATAGTTTAGTATTTTAGTAATAATACTACTTCTAATAATTCTTATGACTTGTTGAATTGAAAGACTACTTTTAGTAGTAAAACGCTGTCATTATTTTAAACAGCTGCTTAAGTGTTTGTCTTTAACTGCAATTTATAATCGGTAACATGTTTATTCTTTCTTCTGACCATTTTCTGCTTTGTGCCGTTAGGCGTTGCAGGTTAACAGATAATCGGTTTTTGAGCTAGAGCATGCTTGCTTGCCTGGTAAGCCGTGATGCTGTCAAGGTATCAGTGACTCTTGTCAATCCATCTTCTTTTTGGTCATCCCCAACCTCCTGGTGTTTCCATATGCATATTGTACAATCTTGTTGCTGTCCTACAATGGTCAAACCACTCCAGTCTTTGTTTTCCAATGAATTTAACTCTTTCAGGACACATCGTCATGAAAATCTGCCCTGTTTTGCCATATCGCAGAAAGTTAACAGACAGTAGATGTATTAATATTAACTAGATGTATTCTGTATTCATTTTTCTTCAGTTTGATAGATTATATGTCACTATACAGCCAATATGTTTTCTTCAGGAAAGTTTTTGCCTTGTCATAGTGTAGTAAAAAAATTCTGCTCTCCAAACCCCAGAAAAAATGTACCATGGAAAGAGTTAATTATAGGCGTTGTTCCAACAGTTCATGTAATTTATTTGTTTCTCATATGATCTCTTCGAGTTTTGTTTAACTCTTTGAGGCCTAAACAATGCTGTGCGTTGATGTCACATGTATAGTTACCCGCAAAGAGCTCCGCATAAGTATCTAATCGCTGAAACTACCATCAAAGTATATATTAAAGGTGATTTTAATATATTTTTTTGGTATAAAAGGTTCACATATCAGGATGCAAATTTATCAGATTCATTGCTAGCGTCATTTTTAGACAGAATTTTCTTATTTCCTTCTTAACTGGCCATGGACACCAATGTTTTGAACACAAGCACAGGCCACAAAAAACGCGCCTTCCTGCGGTTGCAGCTCTGAAATTATTTCGGTCAGATGTTTTTTTAATTGTGATTATGATAATTAAAATTTGTTTCGGAAAGTTATTCGAAATTTACACCAGCAGCTAAGTGGTCAGCTGTTGGTTCTGATGAAGTAAACCAAACAGGACCCATTTAATTTGCAAAAGATATTATAGTCACCCACATCTGCATCCAAAGGACTGTTTCAGACAGTACCAAAATATGGCTAAGATGCACTGATCAAAATAAGTGCAGCTACGGCCTGTACATAACTTGAACTGTACAAACAAAGTTAATATTTTGTGTGTGTATGGGTCCAATCTTCTGTCAGTTTTTTTCTTTGAAATTTTGTTCAGCAATCTATGAGAACCTAGAGCCTCTGAGTGATAAACTAAGCCAGAAACGTATCAAAACTTTTAAATATGTTTGAAAACTGAACAATCTTCAAAATAAAGTGTTATTCGCAAATTTAGAACGCGTTTATAAATTGCTTTTTTTTAATATCAGACCGGCGATAGGTGCAGCAAATCAGCAGCGGATTTTAAATGTTAACCACCAAATTCATTTGAAACATTTTTATTAAAACTAAAATAATTTCGATTTCATTACACTACTACACTAACAGAAACTGTGTTAGCTTACGGTTTACTATTAGTATTAGTCTACATTACTATTACTGGTATTTACTTACCACAGTGAAGATTGTTTATGCCGACTTTCCTTAGTCTTGCTACTCCTAGTTCCATTTCTCAGGAAGTTTTAATGTTTTTCTCACAAATTAAAACGTACTACTGCTCAGATAACGTGTACAATAAGCGACAAATCTTACATAACTGAGAATTATGCCCACACAGAACAAGGAAAAACGGACCACTTCAGCTAACTTGAAACTTGTGCATCAGGCAACCACCTGGCCAGGTTTTTGTCTCTCTCCGATTAGAAACAAGGGAGCTGTAGTAGCGTAGTGGCTAGCAGTGTTGCCACTTTGGATCTTTTATATCCAAATTTAGATCTTTTTCATTGCATTTAGATACTGTTTTTGACGTTTAGATCGTAAATATTTTTCTAGAAGCTTTTCATATGGAGTTAGATATTTTATAGATTTTTTTTTCTTTCATTGTCAATTTAATAATTCTTCTTCTTTTGTCAAAATCTGCTTGTGCCGCTAGGCGTCGCAGTCTATCAGATGATCGGCAAAGTTCAAGTAATGGCAGTTGTCACAATGTACGTGGAAGACCAAAACAAAAATATTGTAGTAAATATTTTACACAGTAATTATTAATGGCAGTTGTCACAATGTACGTGGAAGACCAAAACAAAAATATTGTAGTAAATATTTTACACAGTAATTTAATAATTACTGTGTAAAATATTTACTACAATATTTTTGTTTTGGTCTTCCACGTACATTGTGACAACTGCCATTACTTGAACTTTGACCTCTCACTGGGGTCAACGCACAAATATCTGGCAGCCCCGGTACTGATTAATAAAAACGCGTGTAAATCATACTAACTTTGTTTCAACCATATCCTCACTGTGCTGACTTTGCGTTTCTCTTTCATGTGATTAAAAAAAATAATTGCTCACCTTCTTATGTGGCTTTCACTTTGAAAAAACATTTCAACATGCCAAAAGTAAAGTATGACCAACAAATTTGGAAAGAGTGGTTGCATGATGACAAGATTAAAAACTGGGGATATGACCAAAGCTTGTTGTAAATACTGCAAGTGTGACATTAAAGCGAAAATACAAAACTCAAAGAATCATGCAGAGACTAAAAAAGCATAAAACTGCAGTTTCATTTAAAGATATTACACCGCTGACATCTGTTTTCAGAAATATACTGATATATGAATCATCAAAAGTTGAAGCATTAGTCGCAATGTTTTTAATTTGTCACTGCGCAATTTCAAACTATGACTATTTGATCGATTTGTAAAAAATCTTGGACTAGTTCAATTTGAAAAGTGTGATGTAGAAAGTATAGTTTAGGAACTGAAGGACCTTTTAATCAGCAAACAGTTAGGCTTGAAGAATTTGGCTGTAATTGGTACTGATAATGCCTCAGTGATGGTTGGTATAAACAATGGCGTTTATGCCAAGTTGAAGGAAGCTAACCCATCGTTAATACTTAAAAATGTATGCGTCATTCATTGCAGCTAGCATTATCACATGCTTCATCTAAATATTTACCAAGGAATTTGGAATACCTTATTGCTGAAACACTTTACTGGTTTTTTCAAATCATTTGTCAGACAACAGCAATACAATACATTATATACAGCCCTTGAATGATGGTTCCACACCACCGAAAATTCTGTCAGATTGCAAAACTAGATGGTTATCAATTTAACCAGCTGTTGAAAGAATTATGAAGCAATGGCTAAAGTTGAAGACACACTTTGAAATAACAAAACAAAGTGAAAAGTGCTACACAGCTGAAATACTATATGGAATGTACAGTGATTAAAAAAGTTTGTCATTCATTCTCTTTTTAAAACCGATTCTAATGGAAGTGCAAAAAGTTAATAAACTGTTCGAATCTAAACTTGTTGATAAAGTTAAATTACTTTATGATCTCACCTTGAAAATTGAAAAGTGCTACACAGCTGAAATACTATATGGAATGTACAGTGATTAAAAAAGTTTGTCATTCATTCTCTTTTTAAAACCGATTCTAATGGAAGTGCAAAAAGTTAATAAACTGTTCGAATCTAAACTTGTTGATAAAGTTAAATTACTTTATGATCTCACCTTGCTATTTCACTCGGTAAAAGACTGGTGTTGCCAACTTCTAAAGCTGATTTGCTCACTTGCACTATAGAGAGCTATTTGGCTCCTAAGCCGCACCTTGGATATTAAATCTAATCAAAAAATTGATGATTTAAAAACAAAAGGACTGTTAATGAAGAGAACAACTTAAGAAAACGCTGTCAAGATTTCCTTATCTCATTATTGAAGCAATTGAAGCAGAGACTTCCTGAAATTCTAGATGTTTTGAACATATTTCACTTTTTTCTGTGAGCAACATACTTCAGCCAATAAAAGACATACCGAAATATTGTAAATTTATGAAATTTTTAGGGGCTACTGATAATAGTGTCGCGGAAGCAGAATATCCGTTAACCAAATAAAGTTAGCTGAATGGATAAACAAAACAGAAACTAAAGCGTTTTGGAGTGAAAGTGAGACAATTTAAAGAAGCCTCATCAAACAGTCCATTCTGTAAGCTCTTTAAAGTGCCATGTCTGCCATGATACTACCCCACTCACGTAGAAAGAGTTTTCAGTGCTAGGAATTATATCAAATCTAACCTAAAAAACAGGATGAGATTTGACATCTTAAATGCTATCGTGCCATTAAAATTCGGCCTGATGAGACTAGAGAAATAAAGCCTACTGTTCTACTTATAAAGAAATTTGAACAGCTAAAGCATACCAGGGTCTTTTTTGGATCTGAAGCTTCAACTTCATTATCCAAGCTAAGTTTATCCTGTGGATCTTGTGAGGCATACATCAGTGAAAGTGAGGACATGATTATGTAGGGTAAGTCATAACAAAAGCTATGTAATGTTTGAGTTTTTCAAATTGGATGTTTTTTCTAGATCTTTTCCACGCAGATTTAGATCTTTTTAGATAGTTTTTGACACCGTTTTGGATATTTTTTGTCAAAGAAAAGTGGCAACACTGGTGGCTAGACGCTTGCCTGTCGTCTCAAATGTCTTGGATTTAGGTCCACATCGATGAGAGTTGTTTATTAAAAAAATTTTTTTAATAAATGACAATTGTTTTCAGTATAAAATAGATGCCAGGTGATATCATGGGATTTAAATAAGACAGACGTTATGTCAACCACATCACCTATCGAGTGCAGATTGGTCTTAAAAACGTTGGTCTAGCACCAAATGCCTGCTGCGTGAACTGTGTAGTAATAAGGATATTTTGTTTTTCTTTCAAAACTAAAGTTAATATTCTCTTTCAATCCCCCCCCCCCCCTTTTCTCCCTCTCTTGAGACTTGAAACTACCTTGTAGCAGAGCAGCTTCAACATAACATTTAAGTACTCTATTTCTAATAGTTATGGTGACATGGTTGTTAGTACTATTGCTTTCCGAGACCAAAGAAATCACAGAAGTGTCCGGATTTTTTTTCTATGTGTACAGCTCTAAATAGCAGCTATTGGGGACATTTCAGAACATAAAGAGGGGAGTACGACAAGGATGTGTACTATCCATTCATTTGTTTTCATTATACAGTGAATATATAATGAGATCTATCATGAATTTGTTAGGAATCGTGGCTACTGGTCATAGCATAAACGTTATGCTGACGACACCGTCCTGATAGATACGGTGGTGGTATAAAGTTATAAAATGGGCCTCAGTTTGAATAATGGAAAGACAGGAGTAATCGTGATTTCCAAGAAAATAACAGCGCCTAAATGTATAATACACTCAAAGGCGTTATTTTAGGACAAGTACATAAATTTAATCATCTATGCACATGGATAAAATCTGGTGGAAGATGTATCACAAAGATAAAGAACAGAATAATACAGACCAAAACTACCTTTTATAAATTGAAGAATATTTTGTGCAATACTTCCATGTCTCTGGAGGTTAGGAAAAGAATTCTCGCATGCTATATAGAGCCAGTTTTAACATACGGCTGTGAATCCTAGACAATTAATAAACAAGCCGAACAATATCTTAAGGCCTCAGAAGTGTAGTTTCACAGAAGAATCCTAAGAGTTTCTTGGACAGCTAAGAAGAGCAATCCAGATGTTTTAAAAAAGCCAGTGCTCGAAGACAGCTTATCACAAACACCAGAAAGAGAAAGCCATAATTTTTTGTCATGTTACGAGAAGAGGGTAAATGGAAACATGTTGTGACCACAGGAAAGATATACAAAGTCTGACAATTAAGTAATGATACTGATTTTATTGTGGCCAAGACAAAAATGTCATCTATGAAGCAAAGCATGGAATTTAAAGAGGCAACATTCATCAATAATCTGGCAAGTTTTCATCACAGCTCGATAAGCAGCCAACAAACAAACCGTCATTTTGTTGACCTAGCCAGAGGTGCATTGTTACGTAATCAGCAAGGAGACAAAAGGCTAACAAAAATTATTGTTTAAACTCAGAAAAAGCGCCATTGAAACAATCGAATTGATGCAACAAGTTTATGGGGATAATTGTTTACCTCGTGCACAAATTTTCAGGTGGTAGGCCTATTCACGATTCAAAATTGGTGTGAAAATGATCACTAATGCACCTAGACCTGGACACCAAATTTCTGTTCGCAATGATGAACTCATTGCAAAAGTCAGAGAACAGATTAAAAAAACAAAAACAAATCATTGTTTACTGTGAGGATGATGACAGATGAATCTGCTGTTAATAGAGAGACCATTCGTAACATTTTAGTGCAAGATTTTGGCAAGAAAAAAGTTGCTTGCCGGTTTATACCACATTCATTGTCTGATGATCAAAAACATCAGCGGGTTGAGTACCCAAGAGACATCATCAAAACAAGAATTTTTAGCCCTAAAACAAGTGTGTATTCTCAGCCTTCCACCCTATTCCCCAGATTTGTCTCCCTGTGATTATTTTCTATTCCCAAAATTGAAGTTACAATTAAAAGGACGCTTCTTTAACGATATTGGGTCATAACAATAGAAGAACTACAGAAGTCGTACCAGTGTTTGTAAGACCGTGCCACTTTGCTGTATCAATGCACAAAGGGCTTTCTTTGAATCAGATACAGGTTATATCTTCAACCGTTGATTATTTTTATTTTTATGGAATTAGTCTCATTACTTAATTGTCGCACCTTGTACAGAGAGGACAGCGCAAGAGGGTTCTTGACAGATTTTGTCATGGCACGGAAGGGTGTCAGCACCTGAACTACTACTGCTGCTGCTCCTACTACTACTATAACTACTACTCCTCCTTCTTCTTCTTCTTCACGTTCACAGACTGTAAACTCTGGAAAAAAGTCCTGGTTGTCCATTCACTTGTAGACTTTGGTTTTGTTTCAGGACTTTAGTGTTTATGTACATCCATTTTACTGATCTAGCTTATTTACATGCAGACTGTTGGTTCCTTAGACTCAGGCAGATGCACTCCAACTTCTAAGGAAACATTTAACCTGTATATGCTGACTAAGTTGAGAACCTGTTTCCAGGATGACCACAAAGAGGTGTAGTTAGATTTTGGCGAGTATGAGACCTGGTCCTGGTATGCAACTTTTACTTGGCCTATCCTGCTCTTGATCTTCAAGCATCTTCCATCTGATGTTGTAACCTGTCCCTAAATATTCAAATTTGTTGACTTGGTTAGGCAATTTCCCATCTATTTTAATCACATTTTTGTTCACTATCCTTTTCTCTGATAAAGTCATTGTTTCTGCCTTTTAAAAAGATTTTTTTTGTTTTGTTTTTAAGGAAAGTCTATTTTTTGTACTATTTTCTATGTTGAATTAAGAGTCAACTTTATAGCACTCAGGACACTCCCAGAAACGCTTCGTCCCCCATCTTCAGCAGCAAGCAAAGAGTTTTAACTGTCTGATGGTATATCTGTCTAGCTTTTCCCTTGAGTGGCGAGCATCAGCCAGCTCCCCTGGTACCTCCTCGCAGCACCATTCTCCTCAGACAGTATGATCTATATGTTCCTCGGCACTATTCACTTGCTCCTAAAAGTCCCTCACAACATCTAGCTTGTCATCCATCAGTTCACTTCCATGTGGTGTGGACCGGCCAGTCTATCTGCCTGCTCATTTTCCAACACAGAAAATACCCAAAGGATGCTAACTACCCTGGACCTCAGAAGTGATGCTTGCCACTATGCATGGAGCATGCCTGTCTCTTCGTTTCTCAACATGCTCTGTGAATCAGTTACATTCACGGTATGTTTGACTGCATACACTGTTACAATGTCAAACTATTGCTGTAGATTTTTATGCATTTTTAGCCATCAGGACTGTATCTCTGAAATATTTGTAGCTCACATGTTTATAATATACATCATTTACCTGATGATGCGGTAAGACACAATGATAACTATATATTATTATTTATTTGTACATCGATTTGTACATCCATTTATATAGATATATAAAGTACACAGCAGGCACAGAAAATGAAGTTTAAAACCAAGGCCAGGTTGTACCCGGTGCGGAAAATTTCTTGTCACACACACACACATTTTTTATGTTAAAATAATATTTTTGCCATTTTGCCACTTCCCACCTCCAACTTATTGATAACAGCCCCTCCCCCCCACCCCCTCCAAGCCCATACTTTGCTACACCTCAGATGTAAAGGCATCTTAAATAAAATTACCTCATATCTGTGTTTCAAGTTTATATAAATGCATCTTGATGAAAGTGATAACAATGAATTAGAAGTCTAATAATTTGAATTAAATACTTTTATTATACTCTTTTTTCACTACTTACTTACTTAGTCGCTCCTCTTCTACCTTGGGGTGTAGAGGTTTGCCAGAGAGATCGCCAGACGTCTCTATCAGCAGTTTTCTTTCTGGCTTTGTTCCATTCCAGTCCTCTGTCAGTCAGAGACTGTCGGATGTTGTCTTCCCAGCGCACCCTGGGTCGTCCCGGAGGTCTGGTTCCCTGGTTCTTAGCCTCCCATGCTTGCCATGGTGGCCGATTTTCTCCCATTCTGCACACATGTCCAAACCATCGTAACTGTGACTGATCCACTCGGGTTAGTAAGGGCTGGGTATCAAGATCTTGACGTATTGTCTGATTGCGGACTTTGTCCCTTCTTGTCACTTGGACCACCTTTCTCAGGTGTCTCATTTCCGAGGCCTGCAGTTGGCTTCTGTGAGCTGTTCTCTTTTTTCAAAATGCCATATATTTTCTTCGATCACACTTTTAGAACCCACAATTTTGTAAGCATAAAGTACATTGTTAAAAAACATCTGGCATCATTTGTAGTCAGTTACAATTGATATAATACTGTCTTTAACTGTCTGCAATTACCTCTTTTTAGGGCAGTGTAGGAAACAGAGGAAAGGGGGTTGGAGTGTCTTGAACCCGATGATTTAGAGTTGCATAGCTAGAACTGCTATTATGAACTCTGCAGTTTATAATTTTTATTTTCACCCCTAACAGGAAAAGCTTAAATCACCTGACCAAAAATTTAGACTTGGTCTCCCATGTGACAGCTCAGTGTTCTAACCAGCTGGCAAATATAGTTCAAAAATATATAAATGCTACTTACAAAAATACATAGTTGATGTTTATGTCTTTCTGTCTCTACCTCTGATAACTTGCATTACTAAATTATATCTCTCAGAGGTAGTAAATGCACTGCTCCATATGAAGTATAAAATTAACAAATTATCAAAATGTATTATCATTATTGCATGCCAGACAAATCTTTAGGCACTCAGAAAACAATTATCCATACTGTTTATGACAAGTTTGCTCTTCATCGTCATCATCATCATCATCTCATAACACTATGTGTCGTTGGGTCACCAATTTCTGTTGACTGTCTGATCAGCTCTCTCCACCTTTGGCGGTCAGTTGCGATGAACTTCATGGTTGCATGCCTGAGGCCTGTCCAGTCAGTCAGGTTCTGTAACCAGGTCTATCTTGATATGCCTCATGTCCTCTACTGAGCCCTGCAGTATTGTTTTTGAGAATCCGTCGGATCTTATTACATGTCCATACCACTGCATTGTTTGCCTTTTCACTGTACTTAAAAGATGTTCAAAGTTGGCAATGTGCTGTATAACTATATGGTGAACCTTTTCGTTTTTAATGTGGTCTCTGTATGATATGCCAAAAAATTTTCTGAAACATCACATTTTCAGTGCTTGTATCTTCCTTTCGAATTCAGCTGTTAAGATCCACGTTTTACAGCCATAGGTAAATGTACTTACAGCTAGTGCTCTGAGCAATTGAATCTTAGTTTTGCATGAAGTGTTTTTGGGTCTCCATAGTTTGCTCTTAGGTATGGTTATAACCATGCTACTGTTTCCTTTATTTTAGTTTGTACTCGCATGATTTACCTGCCTGTCTGACAAATCTAGGCTTACAAATGCAAATTCTAGAATAATTTAGTTTAGAAAAGTACTCATTAGAAATAAGATATGAGTATGACTTGTTCATACCTATTCTCGCCTATTCTCTCTTTCTCTCTCACTTTCTCTCTCTTCGTCTGTGTGCATGTAAAAGTGAAAGCAATTTTTTTTTTCAACACTCAACATACAATATGATAAACTGAATATTATGAGAATATAAACAAAGAAGAACAGCTTAAATATAGCAGTACATGCATCATTATACACGCACATTAGTTTAAATATCTGGGAACAACATTCAATAAAGAAGGAAAACTTAAGAAATAAACATCCGATGCATTAAGGCAAACTAAGTTCTGGGACAGCTAGTCCCACTCTTACAACATACAACAGTCCCAGTCAGCACACACACAAAAGCATCCCATAAAAATTAGATGTCTGAGAAAGGTTGCAGGAGCAACCTCATACAATTAGGAATGAAGTGATGAGAAAACAAGTTAGCACAGAACCAATACTTAATTACATACAGATGCAGCAAATAATCATAATATTAATAAATAATAATAACAATAAATAACAAACTACAATAATGAATCATAACCAAAATAATAATAATAAATACTTTCATTATTGCAATTTCTAGTATGTTATAACCATTGACCAGTTTGGAATTCATCTTCTTTCTGGAAACACATCTTCTTCTTCTTCTTTTGTCATCTCATTGTTACCAGGTTGTAACCCAGTGTAATATTTTTCTGCATTTGTCTTGCACTTCTCGGGTGGCTTGAGTGATGGATTTGTTCAACTTTTCGCAGGTTTTATCTACATCATTTATCAATCTCTTTCTTGGTCCTCCTCTCGCCTTCCTTCCAGATGTTCTATTGTAAAAAGTTTCATATGCAGTATGGTCTGGCTGCATTCTGACTAGATGGCCGAACCATTTCACTCTTTGTCCGTCAATATAATCCAGACACGGTCTTATTCCAACTTTCTCTCTAATGCTGGTATTCCTAACTCTGTCTCGTCCAGTGTTGTTAGTGACCTTTCGGAGACAGCTCATTTCACATGCAGTTATTTTCAGTTCATTGGAAACACATGCTTGTTGAAAATTCACTTGTTCTTGAATTTTTGTTTGCCTATCTTGTTCCATTTGGTTGTGAACAATCTCCCTTATGTGACCTTGTTGTTGTTTCTTCACACTGTCTTTCATAACATTCCACTGCTTCACTTTTTCTTAAGGTTTAGAGAGATGTTTGAGGCTAAGAATAATAAAGTTCTGCATGTACTTTTGCTAAATCTGTCTCTGTTTAGCATTTTACATTTCATTTATCCTATAGGATAAACAAGTTGCGATATTTTCGTCTCAAAGATTTCTTTTTCAATAAACTTTTTTTTCCCAGCCAACCCTTGCCTACCCCACCCACACCTGTCATTGCAATTTCTGTAGTCTACTTCTGGTTGGCACCTTTCCATCTGTTCAGAGGACAGTGTAACATTGTTGTAATGGGAGGAATATGAATCCATAATGATAGCAAGTGTGACTAGAAAACTAGATCATATTAAGAAGTCTTTCACAATAAGCACACTGGATTTGGTGAGTTTTCCCCCAAACACTCGGCTCCTAGCCTATCTGCAGTCATTTATTTACTTTTTATCTTTATTTCCTGCCTGATGTTCTTCCCCTCCGAAAAAATCTATTTCATTCAAGTCCCATGAATCTATCTCAATACCTGTTTCATTCATGTCCCACTTACACACACCTTTATGTCAGCTAGGCTGTGATATCTGCCTCTTTTGGTCCAACACATCAGCTTTCAACAAAACCCTAATTAGTCACCTATTTACCTCCCTGAACCCATCAAGGAACTTATTTCTTTCAGTAGCAGGCAGCTTGTTATATTGATAGCAGTTATTACTCTAGGCAAATAAATGGCGAGTCTACAGTAGTTAAAATAATAACTATCTTAGTCCAAATTAACAACTTGGATAGGGTGAGTTAGTACAAATTTGATTAAACACAAAAATTCAAAAAACATTTTTTTTAAATCACACCTGTCATTACTGTCATTATTTACCACCTTTATGGGAGGTGTTGGACAAAGATCTTGAGTCTGAGGATTTAGGGCCGCAGGGCTAGTGCAGTCACCATGGATTGTACAGGTTAGGATTTTATATTAGCTTTCAACAGATACAAGAAATTCTTCTTCTTCTTCTTCACTTCCTCTTTTACCGCTGTGGGTGTCGAGGGAGATATAAGGTTCTGTTTCTAGCTCTTCTGGCTGCCTCGACCATAGGCACATCGTGCTGTTGTAGAGTTTCTCTGATGTTATCCTTCCATCTTGTTCTTGGTCTACCCCGTGCTCTACGTCCTTCTTCTCTTCCCATGTATGCTTTGTATGGTATGGTGTCACAAGGTATTCTCTCTAAGTGGGCAAACCATTTAACTTGCTGTCTTTGTATGTAATCCAGAATTGGTTCTGTGCCGACTTGATCTCTTATGATCTCATTTCTGATCTTATCTCTTATGGTCACTCCTACAGCCCTTCTCAGACATCTCATTTCCGTGGTTACTAATTTTCTTTTATGGTTTGTTGTGAGTGACCATGTCTGGCACTGGTAGCACAGAGTTGGAATAAATATGCTTTGAATAAGATGTCTCTTTGTGCTGATTGGGATTGTCTTATGCTGTAAGAGGGGGGCTAGCTGTCCCAATACCTGGTTTGCTTTACTGCATCTAATGTCAATTTCTTTATCCAATTTCCCCATCTTCGGTAAATGTAGTTCCCAGATATTTAAACTCAGATGCCTGTTTAATGCCTTTGTATTCTATTGTTATGTTTAGATCTGTCTTCTTTTTTCCTATTGACATTACTTCTGTCTTTTCAGTGTTGATTCTCATATTATTTGTTTTACATTCTTCATTCATGGATGTTAGATGTTGTTGCAATTTCATGGCTGTATCTGCTATCAAGGCCTGGTCATCATGGGCTTGGCATTCTTGCATATACTGTCGATGTAGGTGATAAACAGCATTGGTGATAAGACACACCCCTGTCTTACTCCAGATTTCACTGTGAAAGGATGAGATGTTCCCTGATTTATTCTAACTACACTTCTACAATCCCTGTATAAACTTTTGCACACTTCGATGAGGTGTTCGCTTACTCCATATCTTGCCATTATTTTCCATAATAAATGTCTGTCGACTCTGTCAAATGCCTTCTCCTGGTCTACGAATGCCACAAATAAGTTCTTATTGTATTCAATGTTCTTTTCTATTAACTGTTAAAGTGTGAAGATTGCATCTGTGCAGCTTCTATTTCTCCTAAATCCCATCTGTTCTTCTGCCAGCTGTGGTTCTATCACTGGTCTCAGTCTTGTTTCTATTATCTTGGCATACATTTTGCCAACATGGCTTAAAAGAGAGATGCCTCGATATTGACCGCATTCTCGTTTGCAGATACAAGAAATTAATAAATAAAAATCCTAAAATCAGTTATCATTACACATGTGGTGAGTTGTCTTGTGCTAAATGAGTCAATAGACCTTCTCTGTCAGTTTATATTACAAAGTTACCTTTTCCCTGTGGCTATCTGAATACTTTCGCCAGATGCTGAATAAGTATGTTAAAAGTTGTTTGAATGAGCACAGCTGCATGAAGCAGGTTTCAGTTTGATGTCATAATCAGCCTCATTTTATGACTTTTCTTCATAGCCAGGCTGGTATTCTTGCATCTCATCTTGATCTTTCATATTAATTACATCATTTCTTAGAGGAAGTGTTAAACTGTATGGAATTTCCTTTCTCATTCCTTGAGCTAATTCTTTTTTGTTTGTTTTGTTAACAACTGATTGTGTATATTCCAAGGACTTTGTAAGGAAAGAGGGTTGTCCACTAAGTACTGAATCCCATGAGAATGTACTGAATTTTTTAGCCAAGGGACTAATTCTATGGTATTTTATAGAATCAGTCTTGTAGTCCACAGTTTGGTGATCTGAAATAGAGAAAATGTTACAAATGCTAATAGTTCATATGATACATGTACATTCTTGGTTTATAATAATTATTAAAATGATAGTGATGATGCTATAATTCAGTGGTACTGTTCAATGATCCAAGTGATTTTTCTTCTTCTGTCATACTACTTATGCCATAGAAAGAGGGCAGATTTAGTTTTCTGGACATTACAAATTACGAGGCTTCAATAACTCTTTTAGTCCAAAACATGTGTTTCAGTAACCCACTCTTTTCCTAAGCAAATGTTGCTTAAAGTAATGCTTTTGTATCTTAGGAGGATTTAAATAATAACACTATTTGATAAAAGGCACTGAAGTAACAAAGTGATACAATGGGTCAAAGCTATAAGGCTCTCCTCAACTGGACTGAAAATTATTCCTCCTCATGATGCTCAAAAGCAGAAGTGGTTTATGATGATGTGTATTTCATAAACTCTCAATGGGTATTGGAGTCAATATGACAGCAGCCACCGTTTACTTCCCAGAAAATTTCCTAGTGTCGATGTTAGGCTGGGTCATTAAAGAAGAAGAAATGGACTCTGGGGTATTCTAACACCCCCTCTGCAATACGTCCGGTACCAGATGGCGATGACCTACCAGTACCCAATATGCCAGAATTATTTTCAACTTCTTCCACTGATAAAGAAGAGGAAATTGATGGCCTTGAACCGCCAACCTCAAGCAACCCAGATTTTGAGCAAACTAACATCCACTAAACCACACTTATTAACCTAAAGTAAACTGAATGATCTTGTAAGAGATCTGAAAATACTAAAGAATAAAGTTGAGATTTTGGGTTCCAGATTGCAATAGTACAATCTTCTGGCAGAAGATGTTAAAATTTATGTGTATAGAAACCGACAGAAGCTGCTTAATATATTTGTTTCAAAAAAGGTGACCTTATTGCATGCCACAACATTTCTGGGCTAATGGCAGTCCTAAAAAATAAATTACAAACTGGAAGAGTGGAGCCCGTTTTGTTGAATAATGGTAATGTATTACCATCAATTCTAGTTGGTCACCCAGTTCATATGAAAGAAATGTATGAAAACATTAAGCAGCTTTTAAAGTGTATAAACTACAATCATCGCTGGTCAGTTTGTGACGATTTAAAAGTGGTCGCTCAGTGTGGATATACCAAGTACTACTACTTTCTCTGTGAATGGGATAGCCATGCCTGACTACTACATCAGAAGAAATCCGCCAATCAGGTGGTCATTGCAGCCTGGCAGTAAGAACGACAAAAACCCATCAGCTGTCGACACCAGCAAGATTTTGTTGCCACCCTTGCACATTAAGCTGGTTTCATGAAAAACGTTATCAAGGCCATGGAGAAAACAGAAGATGCTTTAAAATATTTAATTAGAAAATTTCAAAGACTGAGTGAAGCTAAAACTAGAGAGGGAGTATACATTGGTCCGCAAATTCAAAAACATCTTCACAATGAAAAGTTTCTTTGCATGTCGCTTGGCATAGAAAAAGCATCATGGCTAGCATTTATGTCAGAGGTGGACAATTTTCTTGGAAACAACAGATCTTATAACTACAATGAGACTGTAGAAAAAAAAAAATCTCCTTTTGAAGTATGTGAGACTTGGCTGCAACATGTCTTTAAAAATTCATTTTCTTCATCAACATCTGGATTTCTTTATGTCAAACTGTGGAGCTGTCAGTTATGAGCATGGTGAATGATTTCATCAGGACAGTGCTGCTATGGAGACAAGTATGAAGGCAAATGGAGACAATTATGAAGGCAACTGGAGCCCTTCAGTGCTTGCTGATTACTGTTGGACTGTGACAAAATATATTTTATCGATTGAATACAAAACGCAAACAAAGAGAGCTCAAATAGCACCTGAATAATGACAGAAAAAGTTCAAATGTTTCTTTTTAAAACATTCTATGTGAACTTTATATATTTGTTATTTATTGTTTCTGTTATTGTATATTGAAATATCTATTAACTGAGTATGCAACAACAATTTTTATAAAGGTAAAATAGAAAGACTAACTGTTCACTTCAAGGGTTTAAAAAGCATACATTATTTGTATTTCTGTAATGTAAATTCATCGTTTAAAAAAACAAAAAAAACTATAGCCAATGGGTAAATTTCATTACGATATAAAAAAACTAAAAATTGGTTGACCACTGTTATTTAAATTTAAAGAAAATAAAAGGTTGGTTCACACATCAACCCAGTCTAAAATGGGTACCAGGTAGTTTCTTGGGAATTAATGGTGGCCAGTAGGATGTTGCTCCTACTGAGTGCTGGTTGGTCTTTAAAAATATGAGTCTAGCTTGATGCAATACTGGCATAAAATGTTTCCTTTATATATTTTATAACCTCCCATAGCAGATAACATACGTACGTGTATTAGATGTCAGAGAAGTCTGTTTTTCTTGTGTTAATTTATCATATACACCTGGTGGAATCAACACAACTGCCTCTTCAGGAACCCGTCTGACTTGACCATCTTTAAAACAAACTTCGACAGTAAATTTGGCAAAGCCTGAAAATTTCACAGAAAAAACATTACATGTAAAAAGGAATGATTAAACCTCAGTTTGTCAGCCAATTATTACATCTATTCGACTGTATTTAAATTACTTTTAAAATTATTACTCAACTCTTTCAGGCCTTAGCATCACTGTGTGTGTTGATTAAGAAGTTATGATTTGACTCAACCACACAGTCTTAATTTAATGTGTGTTATATACATATTTATTCACATACTGCTCTGTATTAGTTTCTAATTAAAAAATTCAGAGTCCGTAAGTTCCTGGAAAATCGTTTTATCTTTATCTTGGGTACACATACATCTTGGGGACTGAACTGAACACAATTTCATCCAAAATACTCGAGTTATGGTCCTTGTTGTTCTCGGGCTATTTATTCTTGGGCCGTATGTGTCTTTCCTTCCACTGGCAAGACATCAATGTGGTTGCTTCAGAATATGTCAGCACTCTATGAGAACCTAGAGCCTCTAAGTGATAAACTAACTCAGAAACTTATAACATTTAAATTTGTTAGTAAACTGAAGACATTTTAAAGTATTATTCTCAAACCTGGAAATTCACTGCCTTTATGGCTGCAAAACCATGGTAAGTGAATTATGTTTTTGAAAAACTTTGTCTTTGTAAACACCTGCTGAATTTTTTTTTTTTCTATTCTACAATTACAACAGCATTAAACAAAAACTGTCATCAGATTCAAAATGTACATTCATTCCTCTTTTTAAAAATATATTATTTTATAGGGATAACAAATATATTACATTCTCATTTACGCCGGGGCCAGACGGAGTCAGGTATGCCCACATGAAGCACATGAGTGATGAAGAGTTATGAGTTACTAGTTATGAGTTAGATTATTTTCACAGCACTCCGGACACATCCATAGGCGCTCAGATACCCCTCTCAACATATTCATCAGCGTCGTGCGGTTAATAGTGCCAATCGTATGTTGGTTAACAAGACTTTGTGTGTGTCCGGTGTGCTTCTCATGCTTGGCTGTGCCGATCTTTACTCCCAATTTGTCTATTCTTAGCAGTGATGTGGACATGTTGCTTACCAAATCCTCAGAACGTTCTATCTCTTTAAGGGTAATGTCTGCATGATCCATCGGCTGGTCATTTTCAATTGATGCAGTATCTGCCAGTCTGTCAGCTCTTTCATTACCAACAACTCCTGCATGCCCTGGGGTGAATATGAAGGTAACTGCACACAGAAGAGTTTCGCAATGACTCAAACCACTGTCTGCGTAATCAGCCTGCCTCAGTGATCAAGAATTGATTAAGATGGCTTTCTATTTCAATGAGAGCATCAGAACAGCATCAGCACCCCAGGATTGGGTGCACAGCTATTTAATACCTCTTCCAAAATCAGGCAATGATCATTAGAGACTCAGAGGTTTCTCAATTATCACTCTTCAAAATATTTTGGCAACGTGCTTGAGAAAATTATTGTTGTTAAAATGCAGGCTTTTTTTAGAAAGAACAGAGCCCTTGCCAAAAGGTCTGGGCAGTTACCAGCCAGGGAAAGATACCTGATCAAAGGCAGCCACATTTGCCTTTGATATTTATGAGGGGTAATAGAATAGACAGAGGTGGAGGTGACTCGATCTTGAGGATGCCTACAATAGAGTCAGATATGATATTTTGATATTTGCGCTCATGGAGAAGAAGGTGTGTCCCAGGCTGGTGATGTGGATAGCAGATGCCCTACATTCATGTAAAGTTGCTCTTCGCCTGGGTACATGGACCTCAGAAGCATACTTTATCGACCTGGGATTACCCCAGGGTTCTGCAATTTCACCAGTGCTCTTTAATGTGTATACAAGCAGGACTGCAGAACTTGAAGCACCAGGGGTTGGAAAGATATTGACATTTGCTGATGATATTCTTGCATATAGGCAGAGGTGTGACAGGCAACAGACAGCCCAATAATTACAGGCAATTGTACACAAAGTAACTAATTGGTGAGCAGCAATTGGTACTGTCATCAACCCAGAAGGGTGGTGGTTTTATGGTACTCTCTGGACAATAGAATTGTAAAAGCTGATGTTCCAGGTCTCACAATTATGACAAAAACATTTTTTTAAAAGCAAACTGAGGTACCTGGGTATCACTTTTGATAGAAGCCTGTCCTGCAGGGTCCATGTGGAGGCAGTTGTGGTGAAATGCCAAAAAAAGACTCAATGCACTTAACGTTTTATGGCAGCAATGGATATGGAACAAAGAATGCTGTACACAATGTTCCAGCATTGGATCCTGTCAGTGATAGATTTTTGACCTGGAATGCTTACCAAATCAATGTCAGCTGATGAAACTTGAATGCATACAGAAAGAAGCCACGGAGGTAATTCTGGGATGTACAAGAGATACCCCGATAGTATGTATGCGATATATACTTGCACTGCCTGCTATTACAGATAGGCTCAAGGTGCTGTTAAGCTACATCATTTCTCTGAGTAGTCACAGAAAAGAAACACCTCCTGCATGAAGTCCTAAATAGCCAACTGTCACAGACTTAAAAGAGGAAGGTCTTGGATGGCAAAAGCTAAAGACATAATTAGACATGTGTGTAGGCTTGATAACAATGGGCGAGGAAAGGAGTGGGTCAGAATGTCCCAGCAGAAGTCAGACTTGTGTAGGGTTCTGTACACACTGGGCCATGAATGCAGGGACTGGCCAGCGAGTGCTGCAGAATCAAAAGTTGAACAAATGATTCATGACCATTCTTGCCCAGGTGATGTGACAATAGTTACAGATGGCTCTATGTTGAAAGGCAGATGGAGGTCATGGGGGTTTATAGAAAAAAAGTAAATCAATGTTGCTTAGGGAAACAATGCCTGGTATATGACAAAACGACATCTAGTTTGAGAATGGAGGTGGAGGTAGTCACTGCAGCCTTTTATTGGCTTGAAAATCAGCTGTACACACATGTTGTAATTATAACCGACTCACATTGCATGTTGAAAAAGGTGGAGACAGGTACGCCCAGGGAAGAGTGGCAAGCATCGCTTTAGAGGTCCTGGGTAGTTAGCGTCCTCTGGATATTTTTTCCAGGATATGCCGTGTATTAGGAAATGAACAGGCCAATAGACTGGCTGGTTCGGCACAACTTGATGGTGAACTGATGCATGACAAGCTAGATGTTGTAAGGGCCCTTTGGGGGTGAGTGAAGAATGTGAAAGCACAGATGGATCATCATAGTCTGAAAAAAAATGGTTTTTCAAGGAGTGACCAGTGGATCTGGTTAATGGTCAGCACTCAAGGGAAAGGTGGGACTTATACACAGTGAGACTGCTACTGAAATAAGAACTCTGCGCTTGCTCCTCAAGATGGGTACAGAGCACTTATGGGAACGTCCTGAGTACTGTGATTTCGATTGTAAATAAACATTAAACTTTGCCATTTTTTAAAAGGGAAATTAATACGAGACAAGTCTGTCAAAATTCATGGGCCCAAAAGAGTTAAAACAACAAAAGGGCCCAAAAGAGTTAAAACAACAAAATATAATTTTCTTTCAAGAAATATAACATGACTAACTCTTTACTAATGGCTATAAAACATGTATTTAAAGACAGAAAAGAATTATTTAATTCCTTTATGAAAGAAAAGCACTCATTTAGACACCATACACACACAATATACACTAGAAAGGTGGAAACAATATATTTAACATACATTTTCCTAGTGTTAAATTTTTATGAAACAGAATGTGCTTATTTCTCAGTTTTACTACATAACCAACACAGTATGTTACTACCCACAATAGACTGCAGATTACTCCATAAAGAATTTTTTTTTAAATCTCCGGACCCATAAAAAAAAACGATAAAAGGAGTTGGAAAAAAAAAATACTAAACAGACTGAAGCTAGGGAAAAACAATTTCATAAAAAAAACTATTACAGTTAAAACTAACATGGTTCTTTCTGTCTGCTTTGTGCTGTAAATACAGTCCCAGGTGCAAACCGATCTTGATCCACATCCCAAGGTGCCAGTACTCTGTCACCTGTGGTGATGGTACGATTCTGTGTTGTTGTGCAGTCAATGATATCATAGACAAAAACATCTTCATACTCTGTTTGGTAGAGATTATAATGTCTGCATGGGGGGAATACAACAAGAAATTGGTCTCCTGAGACCTGAAAATAAAAGATTATTTGTTTTCTCATGGTAAATAAAGTTGAATATTTTGATAGTTAAGCAAATTACCCTTCAAATTATTTTCTGTTACTTTTTATGTGAAAGAGAAAGGCACACTGTAGTTCTTATTTTCTTTTGTAGATTAGAATAAATTATTTATGTCTGCAATCAAATTGCTCGTATAAGCTTTATTTTTTCTTAGTTCAACTAATGCATTTTGTTTCCTCCAGAAGATTTAAAGGGTCAGTTAAGATACTGAGGTTTAATCTGGTACATGAAAGGAACATACACAGTTGATTAAAACTACCTTAATAACACAGTATCCATATTTACTTCCAAGAATATTTCCTGGCATCTGCTTTAGGCTGGGTTAACCTGGGACTTTTATTGGAGTAGCCAATGAAACATGGTATGTTGTTGGCAGGGATTTATTTTCTGGTGTTGTCCTACAGTACACAGTACAGGTACCTTTTTATAGCATCATTTTTTTTCAGTGCTTCTGTAAAATTATACTTTGTGGTGAGTATCAGCGCTTTTTTTTTTCAGACACTTTGCGGTGAGTACCTGCAAAACATTTTCTTGATTAAAAAAAACACATGGTTGTTGTTGTTGGTGGTTGTGTGTGTGTGTGTGTGGTGGATGTGTGTGTGTGTGTGTGTTGTGCGTCTGTGTTGTGTGTGTGTATAGTAAAACATATAGGCTTTTTTAAAATTACCTATCAAAATAATAATAATAACCCAGATCAATTTAAATATTCCCAAAGATAAACAACACAATCTGAAAATCATGATTATTGCAAAAGTTTACTTATACCTTTTATTCTTCTTTTTAGCGTCCACTTGTTGTAAACTGCAGTGGAAAGTTCTTGTTTATTTGTCCACTTCTAGACTTTGGCCTTGTTCCAGAACTCGAGTTTTGCTTGCACATCTGTTTTACAGATCTGGCTTATTAGTATGCAGGCTGTTGATTCCTCTCCTCTCAGATGCATTCTGACTTTGAAGGAATTTCACTCCTATCTATGTTGGCCAGACCCACATTGGGAACCTGTTTCTAGAGGCAGATAGTTCCTGACCATACTAGCCCTGGTCTTAGGGAACCACTTCATGTGGTCTAGTGCCTCTGCATCCCAACACATATATTATACTTATAGTAATATTAATTAATACTTATAATATCTAAACTGTTATAAGTAACATATAATCCATACAATATTAAAAAGCCAAAGATAATCTAAATATCCAATGTCAGAGAGAAAAAGAACAATTAAGCAGAAAAGTATCAATGATAAAATTATTACTACTGTATAGAAAAAAAGCACTCTGAGTAATGACATCTGATTTGTAAACTGTTGCTATATGAAATAATGCATTCTAAGCACTAAAACCTGATTTTTTTATACTGTTTCTATATAAATATTACAGCTGTGGACAGTTTGTCTTGTGTTGGTTTTGACAGTGTTACAGAGAGCTGACCGTTGAGATGCAATGGCAAACTACTGAACATAAAATGTGCCTAGTAAAACCACAACAGCCAAACAATGTTGGGGTTAGTTCTGCAATGTTCTGTAAAGGATAACCAACTAACATAACTTACTATACAGATATAGCTCTGCAAACAATTATACCTGATGTTTAGTCAATTTTTATGTTATACTGTTTTCTACAGAATGTTTATATTCTTACAAAATAAAACAAAAAATATGTTTAAAAAAGCACTTCATGCAATGATACCTGATTTTTCACAGTTGCTCTGTAGAAGTATCCATCTTGCTTTCTTCGAGCAAGTACTCTCTTGCCTGCAAGTAAACTCCCTGCAGTTGATTGGAAGTTAAGTAATGGATTTCTTAATATTCTGTTCTCTAGTAACACATCCCTTGAATGCATTCCGGACCAGTAGTAAGGACCTAAGTAACCTGGTAAGGTATTCAAACTGACTAATGGATGATAAATGGAACTCTTGGGGTAGGAAGATAACCCAGACATATTCTCTGGATCGAACTGAAGAGTTGTGGCAATGCTGCAAGCTTTTAAAGATGATTGCAAAGTGTTCTTCAATGCTTGAACAAACTTTACACGTGAATGGTCAGATCGATATATTGGTGATATTCTTTCTACACACCCATGGGAGGTTATCTTAACAATGTGAATTGATCCACATGTTCCTACAGCAAGATCTTCTAGAAATTCCACAGCATCTTCGTTTATATTCTCAGCTGAAATATAAATGCAGTGTAAATGACACTTGCTGCAAACATCTAAAATTTTAGAAACTACTTCTTCACTGTAGTTGTCTGGAATATCATCTGTGACCAGGTATACGGCCTGACAGGCAGGATCACTCACAGCCGTAAGCAGTGCTTTTTGTGTATTTGTACCTGCCTTTACTGCTAAATTGTGGACCCACTGTTTAGCTGCTGCTACAGTCTCAGGCGTACAATGGACCATCTTATTAGACCATTTTGTGACATCAGTGTTGAATTCAATCATGTTAAATAAACAAGAGTCATTCTGTTCTGCCATCATGCAGAGAGTTTCAATCAGATGCTCTTTCACAAGATCCAGTGCATAGAACATGCTGCCAGATGTGTCAATACAAAATGTCACACATTTCTCAGGTACTCGACCAAAAATTGTTGGCAGGTGTGACTCGATTTTTAAAGGTAGTCGAGGAAGTTGTGGGACAAATGAGGAGGTAAAGATGACTGGGTCAACATTTTGGGGAGGTGTTGTTCTATCAGCTGAACTAAGAGGCATCATTTTATTTTCTAAGTGATATGGTTTTTGCACTTCCGGGGAAAAATCTAGCAGTGCAGTCTGGAAACCTGAGTTGGAATTCTTGCTGGCTTGAAAATACATCCTTCAGATTGTTACTTGCTGTTGAAAAGATAAATGTAATATAAGGAAAAATAAATAAGCAGAGCTTTTATAGTTGTCTATGAACTAAAAATAAATGTGTAAATTATAACCCTTCCCTTTGGCCCCTCCCTCCATTAAAAAAAGAGAATAGAAATAAGTACAAATGAGGTCATTAACAGGCAGTTTAGGTTTATGCTTTGTTAACAATTTTTTTTAAGATTGTCCTTTTTTTCTATCAACACAGCTGTATCGTCTGTGCACCTTAAATTATATTTTGAATTTTCACAAAAGCTGAGTCCATGTTGTCTCTTTCCTTAAAAATATAATCTGTATAAATACTGAAAAGGGACATGATTTTAATATTACACGTCCTTGTCTGACACCTACCATAGGATGTAATAAACACTTTCTAAAACTTACTCTTGCTATTTTGCTTTCACTGTAAGTTTGTTATTAATCTAGTACTGTGAGCACGGAGATATTGTTCATCAAGACATTTCAACAATTTGTCATGCATATAACCCTAATGCTGGGATTCTATATAAAGGACCCTTCTCCATGTCTTCAGGTGTATTGGGCCTATAGTGCTAGACCTATAATTTATAGACCAGTCAGCATTCGGTGGGTGATCTCTTCAACATCATGCCGGCTACTTTCACTTCCCAGGACTTTATCTGGTACCCATTTTAGGCTGGGTCGGCCTAAAGGCCAAGGTCATTTTTTAAAAAGTCTCATTCTGTTCAGATTTAAACCCATGACCTTCAGATTTGCATGTGATTATCTAACCACTATACCATTTTGGTTCCAATTCTATTTAAAGCTAACAGTATACAATTGTTATTTTATTTCTGGCGTTTTTAATTGTGTGTTTTGAAGCTATGTTTCTTGAACTTAAAAAAAAAAATTTATATAAAAATAGTAAGTTCAAAACGTGTCAATTGCGCACTTCCGTCATCTTAAATTGTTCGCTTCCGGCTACTTCCACCACCGCCGAGAGTATCCCCCACGCCCCTCACGCGGCGTGGATTGGGGCTAAACTAGATGGCTGGGACTCACGAGCAGCAGCTACCACATCTCCTGCAGCTTCCTTCATTTTATTTGCTCATGAGTCCTAGCCATTTAGTTTAGCCCCAATCCAAGCCGCTCAAGCGGTGTGGGGGATACTCTCGGCGGTGGCAGAAGTTGCCGGAAGTTCGCAATTGACAGGTGACTGAGGCCCTGTTAGGGTATATTTTCTGCTTCGATAATTTAGGACAGTTATTCGGAGGATAGCCCAATAATGAGACCAATAGCAAGTCTGTTTTAATTAGATGGGCACCCAAAGAAAGGCAGATATTGCAGCCTAGCTGTAAAACACAACACAGCATGCCAAAGCGTCCCTTTAAGAGCGAATGCAGAACACAGAGAACAGGAGAAAGAGGAAGAAACAACTAGTTCTATTACAGCTGTGAGCGATTTGTCAGCACAAAACTTTGTGTTATTTCAACTATGTTAATTGGTATCAATAGCTGACCGTTCACTTGGAATGGCAAACTACTGAACGTAAAACACACACACAAAAATTGTGCGAATGGTTCTGCTCTAAAAGTGCAGTTTTTATATTAGTTTCGTTAGTGAATATTATTTGTTGCTGTTATACTTCAAAGATAAAACGTATAGTTAAATACAATGCAATCTCAAAAATGAATATCACTGAAGTTAAGGTATACTTGTTCAAGTCGTTGTTATGGACGCTGGATTGTGTAAAATATTGATTGTTTCTAGGAACAAACTATGCTGTTGATTTAAAAATAACACACAGGGTACGAATGTATCTATTCAAAATATAACGGGGAAAGACCACAAGAGGTAACAAATATGCAGCATTTATTAATTTGCTATCATTTATAGGTATAGCTGTTTAAAACTTTAGAACTCATACATTTTTAAGCTGCTTAAAAATAATAAACAGTAAAAATCCAGCCTTTACAGTTTTCTCTATGCTGCGTTAAATAGCGAAAGACAAATATCGTTTAAACAATAATACTCTGTAATTAAATACTTTAACCATCTTTAGTTCCACGTTTACATACAATTCAGTAAATATGCCTTAGGAAATTAAAAAAAAAAATAATTCTAAATATTTAGAAAATGTTTGTTTTCTGGTTAATTTTGGCAAAATGATTTTTAAAACCAAGGGAACGCACTGTGTTCAGTTTTGTAAAGTCTGCTGTGATTGTAAGTTCTAAAGGTCTGTGAATACAACTCCAATAACGTAAATTTTTCTCCAATTTCAGGATCTTGGAAGTTATTTTCCTCCACTTCCTATAATTTGTATTTATAATTTGCGTCCCCTAAATGGCCCAATATTTAAGCTAAATAATAATTTAAACCTTCTCCTCTCAACTAAAATTGATATGTCGTAAATAGCCAGTTCAGGACTTACTAAAAAAAGTCCGATGTTTATGTTTTTTTGGGCCAAATTGTGAAGATCTCGCAGCCTAGCTGTAAACCACAACAGTTTGTTATCCTCACTCTTGCACTTTCCTCAAGGGGCCACATATCCTATACTCTAGGCTCCTTCCTCTCTTTCCTGGCATTATGCCTTCTGCAACTATTCTTTCCGATTCACCTTGGCACTTGATATGACCAAAATATTTTAATGTTAGTGTCCCAGACAAGATATTAACTAGGCAATCTTGCTTTTCTGTTCAGAGCTTTTAAGATATTGGTGTTTATTTTCTACTTGATCCATGGTATTCTGAGAATGTTACTGTATTAACCTAATTTACTTTAATTTCTTCTGCCTTGTAGTTTTATAAATTTAACTCCTGACACCCACTCTTCACTTGCAGTAGCAAATTCTTTAAGTACGAAGTCACTCATCATATCTTCACTGGGTCATCTGCACAATGGAAATTGGCTACAGTGCATCCACTGCTGTCTTTGGGAATATTTTACAGTGAAGCCCCAGTCTTTTCCATGGTGTGACTCTCATACTATTGTCTGAAAACTATGAGATCAGTGTGTATTTTTCAGTTCCGTTAGTCAAAAAAAAAAAAAAAAAAAAAAAAAAAAATTTTTGCTTTGTGGGACAGAAACTTTAGGATACACAGTTGAATTACGAACTGCCCTTGTGGGTACCAGGACCTCCTGTCAGGGGGAATAGACCCACTGTCCCAAACAAGTATGTTGTAAAAAGCCATTGATTAGGGGTATTTCCTTTAAAGTTGGAAGGCATCTGCATGAGAGGCAAGGAACCAACAGTCTGCCTACAGAAGAGCAGATCTTTAAAACAGATGTATCAATAACAAGCTTTGCAATTAAAGTGTGGAAGTGGACAAACAACTGAAACTTTCTCCCAGCCTTACAGCTGGTGGACACTGAGAAGAAGATAAAGAATTAAGAACCATCTGGTTCCAAAACAGTTCAAGTAACACCAGCTTGGTACTGAAAGAGTTAAAACTACTTGTTCAACTTCTTATTATTCCCCTTTCACATTATTCTAGTTTCACATTATTTAGGTTTCACATTATTTTGCTTTTACATTATTCACAGTATTGCTTCCGCTAAAATATGAACAACTTCCGGAGGTTAACAGCAACAAATTTGTGGAGGTCAGGGTGCCTTATAGATCAAGAAACTCATACTACAATCTGTAAGAAGAATGTTATCTTAAAAACATTCACTGGAATATTTGCTGGTGGGAATAAAAGGAGCATCTCCACAGATGGGTTAGAGGACCATGATCGAGCTTATATCCCCCGGCGAACACTCATGTATGTGCCTGGCCATGACACCAAGAAACTGAAGAAAATTCCAGGTTTTCAAGTAGATTGTGCCATCTTGGAATGTGAGGATGGAGTAGCTGTTAATATGAAAGTTGGTATTGTGTATTTGTTTCATGTCTTCTGCTTCTTCTTTTTCTTCCTCTTTCTTGTCCATATTGAAAAATGAGTTGAGGGGCTTAGAGATGTGTGTGCCTAAGCCTCATAAATGCCGATATCTAGGCCTGTCTGGATTTTTTATGGCAAGTTAGTTGCCTTTGGTCAGTGATCAATGTGCCTCACAACAGCTTTGGTGCTGGTTGCAGCTTCATACTGTGCAGACATGGTGGGTATGATTCTATTTTAAAAACCATATAAAAAGACAAAGCTTTCACCATCTATCACAGTTGTTCTGCACAAAAAGCAGTGACATCCTTTCTAAAGACCCTTCAACATGGGAAATGATCCAGGCATACAGCATAGACCTACAGCCTAAATATACAGTCACAACAATCCCAGGCATAGACAGAAAGGCTGAAGAATGTGACCTAGTACTGTATGCAAAGACCCTTGAACATGTCCACAATTCCTATCCAAAACCTGAATGGACACACATATACACTAATGGATCATTGGAGAAAGCTGGAACAAATGGAGGAGCAGGTTCGGTCATAATGCTGCAAGATAGAACCACAATAGAAACTTAATGTGCCTCAGGGAAAACTCTCAACAAACTTCATAAAAGAGCAGCAAGCAATTATTGATGCAACCAGAGTGCTTGAGGAAAGAAAAAATAAAAAAACCACAAAATTGTTTTTTTGTGTGTGACTGCATATCAGTCCTCCAGGGGATCCACAAGACAACATGGAGAGAGAACTGACCTTCTAGCTAAACAGACTCAGAAAACAATCACATTGTTCTTCAGTGAATCCCGGCTCACTGCGACATGAGTTAGTGGACAGACTTGCAAAAAATGGAACAAAGGAGAAACAACATACCCTTTCATTGTCATTACCAGAAACCAAAACACTTATTAGGGGAAAATACAAGGAATTGTGTACAGAACAAATCAAGAGTAAACATCCACAAGACCCCATCGGCAGACTTAACAGAAAGCAACATACAACCATTTTCCATCTGCGAACAGGACACTGCAGGTTCAATATCATATGCATAAATTAAAGACTGTACAGTCCTTATAGTGTGCCTGTTAGGACCACAAACACCAGAGCACATTCTGCAGACCTTTCCACTCTACCTACAACTTCGAAAAGAAACATGGCCTCAAAAGCAACGTGTGCAGAGCAAGCTATGGGGAACCATAAAGGACCTGCAGCTGACATGCGAGTTCATAGAGGTAACCCGTCTGATGGTCTGACCTGAGCATATGGAACCAAACGCAAAGAAGGAGAAGAAGATATTTTTTAAAAATTATTTGGGGTGAAAAAATCTTATTATTTTTGCATGTGTTATGTCATCCGTGCATAAAATAAAAAAAGAATGCTGACATCGCATTGTCAGACGTGGTTATATTAACAAAAGCATATGTCTTGGTCAAAGGGAGTGAAAGCAAATTATTCTGACGATAATCTTCTTATTTTCCCCACACTGGGGCCCCGGAACCCACACAGGGAGATGTGGTATGATTCAACATGCTGATGGTAGGAATTATGTTTGTATCATATATTCTATTTTTTAAGTTTCCTTCTCCTCCCTGTTACAGGGTTTTGAAATGTGTGTGCCTTTAACTTCTGTAGGTCTGATATTATTCATAGTGTTCAAGGTAGGTATTGTTTCTGTTTCATATCTTCCATTTTCCCTGTTCCACTCCCCATTTCTCATACTGAATAGGCTAAGAAAACTAATTGTGAATTGGGACACCAGATAAAAATTTATGGATACCCTGAATTTTTCTGCTGATAGATGTAATAGAACACAGTATATTATATCTCATCTCCAGCCTCTTCTTGGTTAGCCTTGTGGTTTACTCCCATTCAGCGCTTATGTGTACCCATCATTTGTCTATCTTCTTATCTGCATTCTCTCTTATATGCTGCAACCATTGCAGTCTATTAGCCCTCTTATTGCAAAATATTCTTATATTATTTTTCTTCTTCTGACCTCTATCCCCCGGTGGTATGTAGGCCACCAACCAACTCACACTGAGTTGTCCTAGCCTTTCTTGTCATATGCAGCTCATCCCATGTCCTCCCTATAGTTTAACTTTACTTTTTAGATCCCTTCTCTACATTTTTTTCGGGGTCTGCTTTTACTTCTTTGTCCCTGTGGGTTCCAGTGTAATCGCAGTCTTTTATTATATTATACATAACTATATAATAACAGCTGTCCTGTTTTCTAATCCAGAATAATATTTTGTAATGTTATTTGTTAACCAGGCTTTTTTCAAATAGTCCATGCTGTATACTGTATTGGCCTTCTTGTCTATCCAAGGTCTTCTATATCATGAACTAACATGATTTTCTTTGCATATATACTTTCAGGCTGAAGCAAGAAAAAACATCAGAGAAGCCTTGGACTATTTAGAGGTTCATAATATCGACCTGGCCTTCAGGGTCAACTCCAGATCCAGTGGCCTGATGGAGGCTGACCTTGGAGCAGTCATCGGCCATGACCTTGGTTCACTTGCAGCTGTGACCAGATTGCCTAAAACCATTCTTCTTCCGAAAGTTGACACTGTGGATGATATCATTGTTGTGAGTATTTTGTTTTGTCAATTTTTTTGGTGCGCAGAGTCAAGTTACAGTCTCCACTAAGGAAAGGGATTTCTGTATATGTCATAGTCAGTTAAGCCACTGATCAGAATAGAACACAATAGAAAATTGCCTTCTTCAAGATGTTAACAATAGTCATGATTTCACACAGATGAGGCAGTCCTCCTTGAGACAGTTAAAAGCTGTAAACTGATTTTAAAAAGTAGACCTAGATAGTTGGTGTTTTCCTGACATTTTGTGTGAAAAAATTGACCTCAAGTACTTTGGGACTTCCAGTCAGGTTTACTGTTTTTTTAGTCATGGAAAGTTTTTGCTTCTGACAATAGTTGGCTCTTGCATATTCCTCCATAAGTAGACTGAAATGTTATAGTTTCGTTGCCAGCTACTGAGTGCATGGCCCGACATTGTGAGCTGCGGATTAATTCAGAATGCTTTTGTGACTGTGTCCAACATGGTATGTGTTGAGAACTGTAAATTCATATGACAGCTGCCATATGCATTATTGCATGTGTTTGCTGTTGGATATGCTGAGACTGCAGTCTGTGTACATTTCTCTACAAGAGATATTCTGTATGGTTTTCATTGGTACAGGAACAGAGCAACTATGGGGTGACCTGTTTGCTGTGAAGTTGGAATTGTGATTACCTGATTGCTGTAATATTTTGACAAACTTAGTTCACAGAGAGGCTGCAGTCATTGAAATTTGGTCGAGATTACAGGCCTTACCTCCTGACCTATGTAGAGAGTGCTCAAGGTCTCATTAACATGAATGACATCTTGAGTAAAGCCAGGGATTTTTCAAAAGATGGAGTCTACCAACTGGATGGGGTCATCTTCGGCTCTGATGACTTTCTAGCTGATATAGGTGAGGAAGTTATAGAGAGAAGTATTTATATGGTTAACTCATTTTATACCATATAGCAGTACAAATTTAAATGAAATCCCGTTCAGCCCATCTGGGTTTTAATTGAGATATATAGAGTTTTTCTTCTGCCTAGGTATTGGATATTTATGCTTGTCGATTACTGTTAGTTATTTAATACTACACAGATTATGTATTAATTCTAACAGTTTGTAGGAGTAAAGATATTAGGGTTGATATATTTTTAGTGTATTTTTAAAATAATTATGATAATCATTACTGTCATCGTCATCACGTTTCCACTTTTGCCCTTAGGCCTCATCGGGAAGGAACAGTTTGCAATCCATTGCTTGGTGGGTAGTCCTGGATAATGTCCATCCATGTTGGTGTAGAATGATTGTGATAATCGTATTGTGTACTCTATCTTTGGGAATATCTGAACTGATCTAGGATATCATTATTCTGTTTTGTGGTATTTTAACAGCTCATATTTAAACCTTTGTTTGTATATTTAATCATATCCTGTAGTTTTTTAGAGCTATTTATCCCCAGCATGTTTTCCATTGTCTCAAACTTACTACAGTCGAGTCTGGATAATTAGAAGTTGCAGGGACCTAAGAAAATGCTTCCACTTATCAGGATTTCTATCCATATAACACACACAATAGAGAAAATTGCAGGGACTAAGCTGATCATGTCGACTTAACCTAAATTCGACTTGTCCAAGTTCGACTTAAGTGGACTCGACTGTACTTATTTATACCATTAACTCACAATGGAGAGTAAGCTGACAGGCTAAAAAACACATTTACTTGCAGCAGAGATGTGGTTTTTGAGAAGAATGCAAAGAATATTATGGAATGATAGGAAATTAAATGGGGCAGTCCTTCTCTTGTAAACTATGGACTTAAGAACATGGTAACAAAAGGCAAGATTCTTCTTCTTCGCATTCATCAGCTGTAAACTCCAGCAGAAGGTTCTGGTTATTCTGTGTTGTGTGCACATCCATTTCACAGATATGACTCATCTGCATGCAAACTGTTAGTTCTGTGCCTATCAGGCAGATGAACTCTGACTTTGAAAAAAGCTCCCAATTATTTGACTCTCATGACATGCTTTTGGGTAGGCGGTGGGTCTATTCTTGTTTTCCCCATAATGGGGCCCCGGAACCCACACAGGAACTGGCAAGATTAATGGAAAGAGAGCAAGAGGAAGACAAAGAGATAAATATGGCTTGGCCCCGCATTGGTATGGCAAGAACACTGGCCTGATCTCTGATTATAATGATCATGTTGGATGGCGAAACATGACAGCCTATGTATGAAATATGATGATGTTGCTGAACTCATCATTCACTGATTTGTCTAGATCCACTACACATTTCAGTATAACCCCAGCTAGGACATTTATAAGTCAGGTGACCATGGGGATCTGGTCCACGTTTAACACTCAAGGAAAATGGTGAGACAGATATACAATCAGACTGTTACTGGCACCATAGGAATTGGAACTCTGCACTTGCTGAGGAAGATGGGCCTGGAGCAGGTATGGGAATGTCCCAAATATTGATTTTTAATTAAACATTAAACAAACAAGCCAGGGAAAATTGGCAAAGGCTCATGAATCTTTATGGCAGGTTGTAAAGAGAGCAATATTCTACTCAGATCTTGTTACATGATGATGATGATTACTTTAATAGATTGTTTTCCTCTTTACTATTATTCGTTAGATTCATGAGCAAATATTGCCAAGGCAGTGTTCCTTATTTGGTGGGGACCATAGAACAAACTTGAGGGATTGGTTATATCATAAAAAAAAAAAAAGAAAACTAATTTAAAAATGCGGTCCTTCTCATGACTCTAATATTTATAAATTGCTGAATATTTCCATGTTTATAATGACTCTTAATTTAAAAAAAATTTTTTTTTTTAAAGATCAAAATAAAGAAAAAAATATTTGAAACTATTCCATGTATAAGACAATCCCCAATTATGAACTTTTACATGGAAAAATACAGTATGATAAGTTCTTTAGTAAGTCTATTAAAAACTATAGGGTATGTCGCAGACATATGAACATAAGAGGGGTCTGCAGCTCCTAGCTAATTGGGAACCACTGGTCTTAAGGATTCATATTTTCAAGTCAAATACTAATACTTCTAGTCAGTTATTAACAGTTTTTAAATATAGCCATAAACAGCCAGTGCAATGTGAATATTAGTTACTTAAAAGCAATAGAAGACATAGAAGGTGGTGATATATTGGGCATATCCTGAGAAGAAGCGGACAGAATCACCAGACAGGCACTGAAATGAGAAACAGATGGATTGTAAGAAATAAGGATTTCCAAGAGAAAACATTAAAATGAATTTGATGAAAGAGGCCAAAGCTGATGGACTGGATTCAGTCCATGATATTCAAACAATTGCACAGGATAGAATTGATTGGAAGAATAAACTAGGAGCCCTGTATGATGTACAAAATCACAACAGGATGAGAACTGCCATTACAGTCTGTATTTACCACTTTTGTGAAAAAAAAAGGGGGGGGGGGGGGATTTGAGCGCAAGGATTTATGGCTAGTGCTGTTGCCACTGACTTTGCAGGTTTGAATTTTATTTTTACCCTGATAGAAAAACCCTTAGCCATACTCTTGATTTGAACTTAGGTCTCCTGAATGAGAGCCTTGCATTCTTAAATGGTCTGCCAGCCGCTCCTCCGTACAGTGTTGCATACGGTATGAAATAGCCAAAGGTTATGTTTGCATAAACAAAAACCCATTCATTAGCTGAGAAGCAACCAACTCTATATATGTCAGTTATAATCATAAGGTAGAAAGGGGTCATTTTGGTGTATTTACCACTGTTAATTTCAGGAGCAGAAAGGACCTCTGATGCTAAAGAAGTGATTTATGCCCGGCAGAAGATTGTCATGATTGCTAAGGCATACAGACTGCAAGCAATTGACATGGTCTCTGTGGATATCCATGGTTAGTATTTCTTTACCTATCTATCCTTTTTATGAATCGACACCATAGCACTCAGGACAGTCATGTCAACACATCTTAAGTAGCCAGCAATTGATGCTGTCTGTCTGACTATCTGTCTGCTTGTCTGTCTCTGATCTATCTATCTGCTAACTTGTCTCATTTTCTTTGGATGTATGTCTGAAGCAGACTGGTAATCATGACTCCAGACTTCTCTTTTGTTTGATATATGGACAAAGTCATCGCTTATTACTGTTTGGTGCCCAATTGTATCAGCTTTCAGTGTCTTCTTATAATCCATGCCCTGTGCTATTTGTAATTATGTCTATCCACAGCCTTCTGTCTTGTTGATAGTTTCTCATATAGCCATGATTCCATACTGTCATCTGTCTTCTTTCTTTTTCTCCCTCTGCTTTAGATTTTCTTTTTCTTTTTGTGATGCAGGGAAATGGTTCCCTTCATTAGTTAATCATATTCAAGACGTTGTTATGCTTTGTATCTGCCCATGGTGATCTCATCATTAATATACAAACCACATCTCTGCTGCTTCTACATACTTTTTCATTAGTCAGCTGTCTGTCCACAATTCACTCCCATACATTAGGATTGACTACATCATCATCAAGTGCATTGATGACTGGCATGGGGAATCTTGCTTCTCCACAACAGTTCATGTGCTGACACGTCTCATGATAGGTTAAAAAGCTGTCAAGAATCTTCTCTCTTCTTCCTCTATCTCACTTTCCACAATTCTCTCCCGTTGTCACATCATGTTCCAGTTTCTTCTTATAACTTTCAGATATTTGTGATAGGTTTTTGGCCTCTTTCAAAACATCTGGATTGCTTACTGACGGTATAGCTCTGAATAAATCTTTCTCAACTCGGTGACAAAGATTCATTAAGAAAGAACAATGCATAGTTCAGTATTGATAGAACAATGCATAGATCAGTATTCATTAAGTGAGATGCTTTCCACTTACATTTTTCTGGTTTTTTTCAATTTTTAAATTATTAGCACATCTTAGTATATTTAAAGCTCTACATTTATCTGTATCTTCTTCTTCTTGTTTCCATTCACACAAGTAACCCCCACTGCTGCCAGCCTGTTGCTTTTTTTACATTCCTTGATTTCCATTTATACTGTCATTTCTCCAGGTATCCTTAGATCATCCATGTTGCCTTTTCCCATCTACCATCTACTGGTGGACTGTCCTTGTCAGAGCATCATAAGGCATTCTGCAAACACTTCAAAGCCATCTCCATCATCTTCCTGTGATAACATTGCCAGTCAAATTTATTTTGAAAAGTATAGTTTTTGTGTGATTTCCAATATCATTCTCCAACATTCACTTTTTATACGTTGTTGTTGTTCTTCTCTTCCACCTTGTACCTCAGTGACGTGTCATATTGACATCCTAGCAGATTGCTCCGACCAATTCATGCTAAGTCATCTGATGCAGCAGTCATCTGTGTCTTCATGCTCAATGTACCCAGTAGGAGTTCATTGGCATATCTTCTGTCTTTGCCCCACAACTGGTTTCTGCATGCTTATCCTCATTCAATACCCATTTCTAACAGATAGTTCATTGTCTTTGACTCCTTCTTCTCAGTCTCCAACATTCACTGTTGTATAATAGTATTCCCAAAATGTTACTAAAGCACCAAACTTATTTAACCACAATAGATCATGAAAGTCTTCGGGTACAATCAGAAGAAGGAGCTCGACTGGGCTACACTGGTAAACAAGTAATCCACCCAGGCCAGCTGCCTATAGTTGAGGCTGCCTTCACACCCAGTCAGGCTAGGATAGAGTGGGCAACAGAACTGGTCAAGGGCTTTGAAGAACATCAGAAGACTGGGAAGGTAATGCACATGTGATTTAATTTGAAACTGACTGCTAGTGAAGAATCATGCCATGTCATTCTTCTTTCACATTGTTTTCACCTTTTTCTCCTGATTTCCTCCTTTTTTTTTTATTTCAATAAAAAGAGGAAGAAACACATGATATAGAAGGAAAGGACACAGAAATAGGATAAAAAATAAAAAGAAGTATACACAGACGGTGGTGGTAAAGGAAGAGTTGAGTAAGTAAAAGTGTAAAAGTAAAGGACCCCTTTCCACGCCTTCTGGCATATTGGGTATATAGGACTAGACCTATATTTTATAGACTAAACGGCACTCGGTGGGTGATGTGGTCAGCATTATGCCGGCCACCTTAACTTCCCAGGACTGTACCTGGTACCAGCTCAGGCTGGGTCGACCTTGATGCCATAGTCATTTTTTGGGGAAAAAGTCTGTCCCTCGTCAGGAACCGAACCCATGACAATCCGATCCGCAGGCGAGCGTCTAGCTGCTAGACCATGGAAGCTCCCTGAAGAGTAATAGTAGACGAACAAATTGGAGGGAAAGGTAACAGAAGCAGGAGGAAGAAATAGAAGCAGCAACAGAAATAAAAGGTGAAGGAAAAAGCCAAACTAGAAGTTATACTCAAAGGGAAGATAAAAAGCAGCAGTAAAAGAATGCAGATGAAGAGAAAGAAGTAGCAGCAGCAGGACATGAAAAAGCAAAATAACAGGAAGTGGAAGGAAAAGCAACAACAGTAGATGGGTGCAGAGAAAGAGGGAAAAAGCAGCAAGAGAACTGCAGAATAATTAACACGAGCATGCATATTAACAGCAATAAGGCACTTGTTTTGTTGTTGTTGAAAACCCATATATATATATATCAGCAATAACAACATTTGTACTTATTTTGTTTTCAGGGAGCTTTTACTTTCCGCGGACAGATGATTGACATGCCCTTGTTGCTTCAAGCCAAGAATGTACTCAGGATCGTTAAAAATGTGAATAAAAAAATATAGCATCATTCTTAAGGCTTGTTGGCAGTGTGGGAAATTGAATTTGGTAAAGTTGGTTTTTTTCCTTTTCTTTCTTGATTGGGGCTAGAAATGTACATCCAAAATATCTCAAGCTGTGGATCGATCACTCTGTGCTTGAGATCGGCAAGGAGCTATTTCAGTGCTGGTACTGATTGCCCTGACACCTCAGTCTGTGAGTGGACATCACACACAACCCTCTAAGTCTACCAGTGGATATCACACACACAACCCTCTACGTCTACCAGTGGACATCACATACACAACCCTCTACGTCTACCAGTGGATATCACACACACAACCCTCTACGTCTACCAGTGGATATCACACACACAACCCTCTCAGTCTACGAGTGGACATCACGCACAACCTCTCATTCCGTACAGCTTATCTAAGAAAGGATCCAACTCTTGATTGGCTCATTAGTTGTATTAAATCCAATTACACAAAGGAATCAACACAAGCTCTCAGTCATTGTCATCTCACAGTCTGGCACCTCAGTTTCACACGAGATGACTTAGTCAGTTAAGTGATTTTATATATTTGTGTAGTTTTGTTTGATTTATGTATGTGCTGATGAAGGCTCTATAGCTGCAACATTCACGTTCTGATTGTGTTTGTTAAATTGTGAAGCTCACTGATCTACTTTTTAAGCGGTTTTATATCTCTCACAGACTGCCGATCTGATTCCCAGTCTCTCAGTAACTTTTACAGTGGCTAAAAGACAACCTTCTTGTACTAAGCAATCATTCATGCATACTCTTGGTTGCAGTACATCTTCCAAGGTTTCAACCTTCTCCCACTAAAAACTGCCATTACTGCCTTTATTTACCACTTTTGTTATGTGTGCGGTCTTTAAACCTGAGGAATTAAAACAGCATGTCTAGCGCTGTCACCATGAACTGTGCAGGTTAGATTTTTTCTTCTAACTCTGACAGAAAAAAATCCAAACCTAACCGAGGTTTTTAATCTGGGTCTCCCACATGACAGCCCTGTGTTCTTAATCGTTCGGCCAGCCGCCCCTCTTACACTAGATGATGATGATACTATTATGTTAGATGTATACACTGGTAGCCTTCATGCTTCACTTTTATGCTATCATTCTAATCGCTGTTCATCTTCACCATACACAAAATGTCATCGCTTTCACACTCGTACATTCTAACTGCTTTTCACATCTGCTTCTCAAGTCAAACTGACTGTCATTGTGCTGTGGTTTCCTGCTATGACTTTCATATCATGCTTTTCTCAGTTTCACTTTCATTTACTTTATGTTACTGAGATATCCATGTCCACGGATATTCTGAGGCTACTATTTCATGTCAACTACTTTCATCTTTTTCTTCTTCATTTGTTTGCTTGAAATAGATTACCTATATCTTCAATGCTGTCTCTGGTATGAAATTTTCATCTGTTTTCCCAGTATTTTCCAACTTCTCTAATTTATACTGTTTTCTAGTACTTTCTAACTGCCCTGACTCAGTCAGTTTTCTGAGTACTTTCCAACTGCTCTGACTTTGTTTCATTAGTTCTTCAAATAAAGGTCATAGCAGTGTGGAAAAGGACGGTAGTTTTAATATGAAAAAAAAAAAAAACACACACAGAAAACAGTTCTTTAATCAAAATCACCTCCAAAACTGGTCCGTCACTCACATACAATTTTCAAAATACTCTTTTTCCACTTACGGACACTAACAATACATTGCACAATTTATTGCCACACCTTTTTCACTGTACCTCACCTTGTGCATTACTTTAAATTTATAACAAACTCTTTAGGTCTGAACAAGAAAAAGTTTGTTATAAATTTGAAATTACCCAGGTAATAGTTGTGACTATCGTGAACTTTGGGCGAGTAGACAAACCATGTGATCTGTATTTCAATGGAATGATTTCAGATTTTTGCGCTTCATTATATGTTGATGTAACTCTGTAGTAATACACCCGGTGAGACACAGTCGAAATATGCCAGGCAATAAATTGTTTCTGTCCACATTATTTAAATAGATAATTTGGTTTGCACTACTGACATCTGACCATTTTTTTCCCCATTCAGGTGGTTACCTGAAGGTTTGACCAACAACACAACTTCAACAGTCTCATATCCTAGATGGCAAACCAACACAGCAAAATACAAAAACCCCATTCAACTTCCAGAATGTTATAATTTGGATACCCAGAACTACTACCTCAGGTCGTAACTTGCAGTATTATTTGAGTAAGCTGCATCCTTACCGGCACTGGACTGGAGGTTACACCTGACTGGTATAGTCATCACAGGTGCTACAAATGTAACTTCTTTGCTGGCTCTGAACTTTATATTTATACGAACCCATTCTGTCTAATTGTTAAACATTAAAGGTCCCTTTACACTCCAGAGGCACATCGGGTTTAAAAGGCTAGACTCACATTTCTCTCGATATGTGTTGTCAATATCATGCTGGCCACCTTTACTTCCCAGAACTTCACCTGGTACTCATTTAAGGCTGGGTCGACTTCAGAGCCAAGGATATGCTTGAAAAAAAAAATCCGGCACTGCAGATTTGAACCCATGACCTTTGGATCTACAGGTGAGCATGGCTACATAATGGCGGTTCTTATCTAAATTGTTAGCTAAACTCTTGCTGTCTAATGGTGTCTCTTACTCCTTCTGATCAAATTATTTAGCAACTTCTTCTATTTCACTAGCTATCTCATCAACGTGTTGGGTGGAGATGTAAGGATCACCTATCTACTGCATATTTATGCTGGTCTGCATTTCTCTAAGGCTAAGGCTTGATGCCATCATTTCATATTTTGTGTGGTCTTCTCCTAGTTCTGTGTTAATTGTATTTCTTCAATGTGGCAGTTATTGGTCCATCACGGGTGATGAAGACCACTTTCATCCAAAGTAGTAGATCAATGATTATGAGTACGCAGGTGGCTAATTAGTCCAATATGAGCCTGGAAAGTTCTTGAGCAGTGCGGACGACAGGTGGAAGTTGCAGCAAGTGTAGGATTAGCAATATGGTTCTTTCTAGTCTGCCTCTGTTTCTCTGCAACCTCCGCTGCCTGGCAGGCTGATGCACCATGCCTGAGGGATGTACGCCATCCAGAACTGTCTTGTACAGCAGCCTTCCATGTCGCTATGTTGATGCCAAAAGAATTGAGAGCAGTTTTGAGTGTCTTTATATTGCTTTTTTCTGTCCTCTCTGGGACCTATTCCTTTGCTAGAGCTCCCAACAAAATACTGTCTTTGGGAGGCAATAGTCTGGTATGTGAGTTAGGTGACCAGCACAATGCAACTGATAATTCTTCAGTATTGTGTGGATGTTAGGCAGGTTTGCCCTATCAAGAACCAGAGTATTTTGGATCTTACCTTGCCATTTGATTTTAAGCAGCTTTCTGAGACGTTACATAAAATTGGTTCAACTTTTTAGCATGGCGCTGATACACAATCTAGGTTTCACAAGCGTAGACCAGTAATGGATAATTACAGCTTTGTAAACCTTTAGCTTGGTCAGCAGGGAGATACCATTTCTGTTCCAGACACTGGTATAAAGTCTGCTGAAACTGCTGCTGGCCTCTGAGATTCTTGCGTTGATCTCATCATGAATGTTGAATTTTTGAGACAGAGTACTGCCAAGATAAGTGAATCTGTCGACTGCATTTAGTTTTTGAATCTTTATGGTGATAGTGGGATCACGGTAATTTTTGCTGGGAGCCAGTTGATAGATAACAGCAGTTTTGATAGTTAGCCTGAAGTTGGTACAAGCATCAGAAAATCTATTCATGAGGTGCTGGATACTGGCCTCAATTAGATGATAACTGGATGAAAGTGACTAACGCAAGGACTTGGATTTAAGTGAGGAAGACTTGCACAATTCGTTGACCCCACTCTCTCGCCTGTGTCCATCTTGATCCAATGGCAGGACAATTGGAAATGGACCCAGGTGCAGTAGATGACCAAGGCCTCTTAAGTGTCCTATCTTGCTCAAAGCTCTCCACAAAGCCTGCTGGTAATCTTGTCCGTTGAACCAAAAAAGAGGTTTCATCCGCACAATCTGCCAAATCCAGTCTTTGTATGCAGGGTAGGCATATAATGTGGCAGTACCAGGGCGTTCTCATCAGACGGTCAAATCTCATCTGATGAGTAAACCATGTAATCATATCATCTAATCTGTTGCCTTTCAGTAAAAGCCACAGCTGCCTGAGGTAGGGAAAAAAGTAAATGAATCTTCTCATTTCATAATTATCTTCATCACAACACTGCTGCATCACTGCTCTGTTTACATTCTTCAAGATATGATAAAGATCTTTCTAGAATCATCACATCATCCACACAGAGAATTTTTAGTAGACTGAAGTAAGTTGAGCAGGGTTGCTTTTCCTGAGAGAAAAAAAAATGCAGAAAGAGAAATGAAACAAATATTATTTTTTTGAAAATGTCTAAGATGACATTAAATTAAAACTTTTATTAACTGTCGCTGTCCACCAAAGGGCTGCTTCAGTTTCATCAATAGGTTTGGCCCTAATAGCTTCAATTTATTTTGGCCCTAATAGCTTCTGCTGAGATACCATCTGGACCTCCTGCTTTTTCTTCTTTGAGAAGATTGAAAGCGTTTCTAATTTCCTCTTTAAATGGTATCTCACAGTTGATATCCAATTAATTGTTCCTTAACTTCTTTATCCCTAAGATAACCTACATTATACTGGTTTCTTTGATTATTAGATGTTATGTATTTTTTAAGTTTCAACTTGATTTTACTTACCAACAGATAATTGTCAGTAAATATATCAACATCTCTGAAAGCCCTAACATCATAAAGGGATGATCTAAACTTTTTGTTGATACATAGGTGATCAATTTGATTGTTTGTCTTATGGTCTAGTGATTCCCATGCTGCCTTATGTATTCTTTTATGGGTAAAAATACTTCCACCAATAACATTCTGGTTTCTGCACACAATTTTTTTGAATAATTATATTTTCGTTCATTACTCCCAGACCATGTTTTCCACAATCTCTTCATAACCTGTGTTATCTGATACCATCTTAGCATTCAAGTCACCCATCAAAATTTTTATATTGCCCTTTCTTTCATTATTTATAATATTTTGAAGCTGCATGTAAAATTCTTCCTTAACTGATGCATCTTTATCATTTGTTTGTGCATAACGCTGTATTACCGACATGTTCACTTTCCGTTTCACTGTTCTAAATGACACTCTTATTATTCTGGGACTCTCAGCTTCCCATTCTATACTTTTTACTTGTGAGTTTCACAAAAGGAACTTTCTAGCTATTTTTAAATCAGATCTGTAAATACAATGATTAAAAATCACACATACCACAAACTTTGTCATTTGCTGATGACATTTTGATTTATCGACGAGGGCGTGATAGACAGGAGATCGCCAGCACAATGCACAAAGAACTCGATCGAATTGCCGCCTGGTGTGATGGTTCCAATGCCTATGTCAATCCTTCGAAGGCATCAGTGTCATGGTTCTCTTTGAACAATCACATTGTCAAGTCGGACTTACCAGAAGTGAAAATGCGTGATAATATATTGATCAGAACCAACGTTATGACGGGGTGAGGGGTGAGGTTCGATCGCAGCTTGTCATTCAGGGAACACGTTGACCATGTGATAACAAAAGCACGCAAAGGTCTATCTGCAATGAGGATTATGGCTGCTTCCAATATCGAGCAAAGACTACTAATACTTCTATTCTACGGTCTGGTCCTTTCACCCATTGAATACGCTCTGGCCATCCTCACTGTCAGTGCTACCCAGATTGAAAGACTCGAAAAGGTGCAAAATGAAGCCATGCGCATTATTTTGGGATGTACAAGAGACACATCCTGTGAAGCAATGAGGTATCTACTTGACTTTCCAACAATGAACCAAAGGATCAGAATGTGGAGGGCTCGGGCATACCTCAAAATATGTGCTGATAAGAAACACCCACTGCATCAAGCGCTTTTTAGTGAAAAGGGCGACAGACTGAAGAGGGGAAAATCGTGGCTAGGTCGGGCAGAAGATGTTATTAGGCAATATGCAGCCTAACCGACATCATACCTGGTGCAGAATGGATACCTGTGCCTCAGGCGTTTATTTGTACATTTTCCTGTATTGTCACACTCAACAGGCGATGTAGAGAAGAGAATCCTGTTGCTGTTAATGCAGAGGTCAACGCTCTCATCGGTGAAAATTCAGACGAAGCAGATGCACTAATCTACACAGACGGATCCGTTATACGCCAAAGAAGAAGCGCATGGGCATTTACAGCACGCTCAGCGGGCAGAACAGTCAAAGAAGCCAACGGTGCCTTCTCCATGACAACCAGCAGCATGACGATGGAGGTGATGGCAGTGACGCAAGCGTTTGCCTGGCTTGAAACACAAAAATACACCCGCATATGTATACTCAGTGATTCAATGAGTATGATCCGGAGGGTTCAGGCAGGTTCAGTGCGAAGACAATGGCTTGAATCATTACAGAAGTCCACTGTGCGTGGAGTCACCTTTATTTTTGTTCCGGGACACGCAGGCGTCGATGGAAATGAAAGAGCTGACAGGTTGGCTGGATCCGCTATCACTGCCGACGGTCGGCCTATGGATCATGCTGATATTATCAATGCCCTCAGAGAAATGGGAAGGATAGAGGACTTTGGTGGCAGTGAATCCACATCACTCGCCAGAATGGCAGACTTGGGAATTAAGATCGGCACAGCAAAAAACGAGACGCACACCGGACACGTCAGAAGACTTGTTAATCAACATAGAACTGGTACTATTAGCCATCGGACGTTGGGGTTCATACTGAGGGGAGGATCTGAGCACCTATGGACATGTCCGGAGTGCAATGACGATAACCCAACTAACTAACTAACTAACTAACATACCACAAACTGTAGATGTGTTTTTGATTTCATTAAAGCAGATTCAATCAACTGTGATGCCATCTGGTGAGCATGTTTTTCAACATCTTCTGATAAAACCGCCCCCTGTACAAGTAACTTCCATCGTGACCTGTTTAACAGACAGGATAAGAGAAAGGTCAATGTCTAGAAGAGATGGATGTGACGGCTGGCACAGAACTTCAAGGAAGGTGGTGTAAGGGAATAAAAGAGTGAATAAACATAAAGGCATGAATGACAGACAAGCAACAGAAGAAAATAATATTATAAACCTAGTAATAGTTCAACTGTCCATGTTTTACAAAAACCATTAGAATATTAATGATGAATGAATAAAAAATTGACATCACTACACTTGGGGCATTCCCATACATGCTCCATCTCCTTCCTCAGTTGCCAACAGAGTTCCCATACTAAAGGTGCCAGCTGAATGAAATAATGCAACCCTTTCGTATGCTATGACTCAAGGTAGGGTTGGGGGCTGTCATAGGTTCAAATTCCTAATGAGGTGGAGTTTTAAGGAAACAACTAACATGGGCTCTAAAATAGATACTGGAAACTGTCCTGTAAGTGAAGATGGCCAGTGTGATAATGACCGCAATATTCAATGAATAGCCATTTTTCTAAAATGCTATATGTTGGCTGAAAGGTGCAGATATCATAGCCATGCTGTAAACCACAACACAATATGCCAATCCCCTTTTGTTGGTGAATGCAGAAAAAGAAGCAATAAGTGCCGATAGGCCTACCAAAAACATGGGACTATCGCTATATGCAATCTTCTTCTTCTCTTCCACCTTGTACCTCAGTGAAGTGTTGGGGGAGATGTAACATTCGTTAATGAGCTCTGTCAAAAGTACTATTAAGACTGATGTTAATTCTTGTAAGGCTGTCATTAATGCCATCACTCCATATTTTCCGAGGTCTTCCACTTGCTCTAGACCCATTGTAACGTTTTAGTGTGGCTTGCTGCTGCAGATAGTACCAGGGCATTCTTGTTAGGTGCCCAAACAACTTTTTTTGTTTTCTTTGATGACTTGTAAAACTATGTGTCTAAAGGGTAGAAATGGGACCTTTAACCATTAAATACTACAGAATGACAGAAAAACAAATAATTCAGGTCTCCTTAAGACAGATTAAATGCATACACTGATTTTAGAAATTAGACATTGATAGACAGTATTTGGGCGGGGGGGGGGGGGGGGGGGGGGGGTTTTGTCATGAGAAGGAACGCACTCACAAGCTTGATGACAACTGGCAGAGATTAATGGAAAATTAGCATACAAGGAACGAACGAACGAACAAACTTTATTTTTAAAGGGTTAAGAATTGGGCACACAGGCCCATCTTACATTCTGCCCTTCTGGCCTCACGCCATGCATACATTATTTATGCACACATTGTTTTAGCAGATAGTAATAATAATAATATTAATAGGCATCATCAACATCTTTGTAACAATGTACTCTAAGTATGCCTACATTTTAAAACAATTAAAATACTAAATATAATAAATCTTGGTGGAAATCAACAGTATCCTTAGGAAACTATCTTCTAAGGGGGCATGTAGTCTGAAGTGAGATAATATTCAAAAAGCTTCCAATTGTATTTATGAGGGGGGGGGGGGGGGGGTTTGATGTTTTTGATTGGTTGTGAAAGTTGGTTCCACAGATGAGCTGCAGAGTACGTCAAGCTTGTTTTGAACAAGTCTATTCTAGGTTTAGGGATGTGTAATATGTTTAGGCATTTGCTATGTCGCTGAGAAGGGGGGAGGTGGATGGTTTGGTCCGGTCAAAAATAATGACCTGATCTGTGACGCTTGTGATCGTAAGAGATGGTGAAACATGATTGCCTATGTTTCTTGAATTTAGCACATGAAGTGATTAATAGTTAAATAAAACTACAGCGAACATTAAGATCAAGAAGCAAGGAATATACTCACAAGTGTTCCCACGGCAGAGCTGCTATTTTCAGTGAAGTCATCAACGACCAGGATATCCCATCAACATTACATACCAGGTTCCTGTTGATATACAAATAAGCAACTTTGATATATGACAATTATAGGCAATTTGTTTCTATAAGTTATTGACTGACTTCACTGCTTTTACTTTTAAATTAATTAAATCCTTGCTGTTTTGCTGCTCTGCATCTCCCAATGGAACAGAGACCTTCAACCAACTCACCCGTCAAGTGTCAACTGCTACAGCACTATAATACTCACATCTCATGAAGAGAAGAAGTGACCTTTCTTCTTTGTCTTTCACATCTCAATGGAGAGAGCTTAGACCCTTAATCCTTTTGCCCCGTAAAAATCTTTAAAATGACCTTGTTCATAATTTTGTTACAAAAGAAACGCATCATTATAATTCTCTGAAATTAGAACCTAAGAAATTAGAGGAAGAGAAGAAGAAGAAGCTAAAGAAAGTTGGTCTTGGTCAGTTTTTATAAAAATCCAGGGAGTCGAAACCCTGGACCACTCAGCTGACAGACAAACCTGCCAGTTATTGTGTCTTGCAGCCCCTCAAGTCATAAAAGATGCATTTTTCAAAATTAAAGTCATTATTTTGCACAAAGGTGATTTTTTTTTATATATGAAGGGAAGCAATTATTACATACAAATGGGGCCCAAAAAAAAAAAACAGCTTTCCTTTCCTTTGACCCAAAAAACAGGAGTTTCATTGATACCGCAACAGAGAGCACAGTAATGTATTCATACGTCTATGTGGGTTCCAGGGCACCATTTTGAGGAAAACAAGAACAGACCCCTCTCTTCCCAACAAGCATCTCGTAGGAGGAACCAACAGTCTGCACACAAATAAGCCAGATCTGTAAAATAGATGTGCATCCAACACTCAGGTTCTGGAACTAGTCCAGAGATGGACAAATAACAAGAACTTTCTGTTGGAGCTTACAGCCGGTGAAGATAAGTATGTTGTAATACCACAATATACCCACACAAAAAATTTGATTTGTATTTCATAAACCCCAATGAATATTTCACAAATTGTGTTCTTTAAATATAATCATACCTACCATGTCTACCCACAATGCAGCTGCAACCAGTACCAAAATTGTTACACAGGTGTACTACTGGTCACTGACCAATGATGTCATGTCATCAACCCAATAAAAGTCAGAAAACAGACTTTCTCTAGGCAATATTGTTAAAACAACTCACACCAAGCCCTTGTAGACTAGTTCATGAGTTGTTGGATTCTGAGCAAACATTTTCTACAGAATCAGATAGCTGGCCACACCAACCCTCATTTGTAATTTTTTTATGACATGCATGATAGTTTACTATTCTTTGCTTCCTCTATAGGACTTAGTAGGCTAACACACAATGAAAGAGATCCTTGACGTCTTTAATTACTTCACTGCTACATTCTGAGGTTATGAAGAGATTGGGAACAAACGAAAAGAGAGTTACTGAAAGAAAGAAAATTAAAAAGTACTGAAAGAAATTAAAATAAAAAGAAAACTGAAATATTCTACACAATAAAAGACATATCACTATTTTTTTTTATAGTACTGGAGGGAAAAGTTGAGAGCAAGAGGTAGCAACGTTCTATGTGGGAGAAAAACTTCAAGAGAAGGACAAAAGGCAATCTGAGATAGTGCACAACCAAGACAAGAGAGTTGGAGATTTACTCAAGCAACTTTCACTGTGGAGATGGCATCTGACTGACTGGTACACTCAGAGTGAGAGAAAACAATCTACTTACTTGTCTAGTTTAGCTTCAGTCAGGATGCCAAGTTTTCTCTCTAAATGTCGGGAATGCTCTTGAATAATGGCTGCGATGTCATCTGAAACAAAGACAACTTTATTTTTAGAGTTAAAGGCAGGGCTTGTTTCTGGTGGTATATTAACGGTGTGTAGTACCGGCACCTATTTTGTTTTAAGGCATCACTTTTTCACCACTCTTGCAATAGACACCTTCTGGTGAATACCATCACCTCTTTTAGACATTTTGTGATGAATTCTAGCATCTTTTACTTTGTGGTGAATTCTAGCATCCTTTACTTTGTGGTGAATTTTAGCATCCTTTACTTTGTGGTGAATTCTAGCATCTTTTACTTTGTGGTGAATTTTAGCATCCTTTACTTTGTGGCGAATTCTAGCATCTTTTACTCTGTGGTGAATTCTAGCATCTTTTACTTTGTGGTGAATTCTAGCATCTTTTACTTTGTGGTGAATTCTAGCATCTTTTACTTTGTGGTGAATTCTAGCATCTTTTACTTTGTGGTGAATTCTAGCATCTTTTACTTTGTGGTGAATTCTAACATCTTTTACTTTATTGTGAATTCTAGCATCCTTTACTTCATGTTGAGTATCTGCACCTTTTTTTCTAGAAAACAAAAGACTAGGTAAAGAAAGTCCTATAGTGGAAAACGGTACTGTGGTTAAAGTTTTAGGATCACAAGATGTAGGCCTCAGCATACTCAGCCGAGGAGGTCAGTTCTCTTCTCTGCCATTATTTCTTCCCATAAGATTTTATGAAAGATGTCTGGCACTGTCGTCTTCTTCCTCTTTTTCATCTTCTACACTTTGCTCATCATCTTCTTCTTCCACATCTTCTTTCTGCCCTTATTTGCTTTCCTTATAGGCCTTGGTGACAGACGGGTGTGTTTAGCCTATCTAACTGTACAATTCTGAAGAAATTGTGCTGCCTGCTGTGAAGCTATTTTTGTTAACATCTGACCTGAAAAAAAGGATGAGACTGAATCAATAATTTGTGTGTAATTGAGATGAAGAAGGTCTTTAACTATTTCAATACCATGCAAGTCATCATACGTTCAGTGGTTCATTCAAAGACAAAATAATTTTTTACAATTCTGACTTTTCAGTTGCAGATAGTTAACTGAGCTCATTATATCAGAATAAGTAGGTCACTAGAACAGAAAATAACTACCTGTGAAATAGGTAGGCTGTCTCCGTAAGGTCACTAACAACACAAGAAGGGACAAGGTTATACTTCTGGTCAAAATGGAGGATAGGAACGTTCACTGTTTTTAGTAGAGGCAAATTTTTGCATCTGACAGACAGTGGACATAGCATTTCACTCCATTTGTACAGTGAAAGGATAGGCAAAAATGATATCTCAGTCACGGTTATTAAATCTTGCTCCGGTGTTCAAACCAGAAGCTGCTCATTAGAAACGTTTCATCCATGTTATTAGTCCTGGAGGGATCAATATTCAACACAACTTTATTTTAATTTATTTCTTTACTTGTTCATTTATTTAACTTATTCATATTTCTCCCCTTCTTTTTACAATCTCCTTCATACTTATTTCGTTTTACATTATAGCCCTTCATATTCCCACCCAAATTAAGTACTTCTTGGTTTCATGTTGACCTTGTTTTTTTTAAATAGCTGTTGTCTTGTCCGTTGAGTTTTTCCAGTCACAATTTGTGCTGTATTTAGTATTCCGTTGATAAAGACTTTGGTCGAAACGTACGGTTGCATCAATTTGTTTTCAATTCCTTCCGCTGAGTTTTCTAGTCACATTTTGTGTTATATTCAGCATTTCTTGCAATCAGCTCGACTGCAGTCACCTCCCTCTTTACAACTCTGCATCTAGTTGCTCATGTAATGTTTCTTCTGGAAATTCCTGGGGATCATTGCTGTGACCAGAGTTCAAGCTTTATGGGATGTTCTCGACTGGTGACAAGCCGCTCTGCAAAGAGACTGTTGTAAAGGTTTAAACCTGGTGCAATGAAACTGATCTTCAATTTAAACTTTTGTGCAGACGCACGTCAAATGTAACATTTACTCACCTAAAGTAAACAGATAAGAATTGCTGACATTGTTTGGCAAGGCAAACCCATAATTGATGAGAAGTTTGGTGTTATCATGCGAGCCATAACATATAAACACTTGTTCATTCTTCTTGTAGGTGTCCTGGGTTATGATGTCATACGTCTTAGATTTCACATTAATTCCTGCAGACATCTGATCATATAAAAAAAAAAAAACTGAAACAGTAAAACACCAGAAACAATACTAAAATACAAATGTATCACTTAAACAGGATCATATTTAATTTCATGCTATTTTATCTACTTTTTAAACTTTTTGTCTCTTATGTTTCCTTACATAAAATCTTCCTGTCATTATTTTCCTTATTTTGTATTTCTGGTTCTATGTGACCTTTTGGGTTGGTTATGATTCTGTTGTTTTGTTCACTGATAAAAGGTTGGTGGAAACATTTGTTTGTATTTGTTTTTGTCTTTTCCTTTCTTTCCACTGAGCTTCCCAAAGAAAAATTCAGAGAAAAAGTTGGAACCTGATGAATCAGATGTTGTCTTTGGTAAAAAAAATTTGAATCACATGTGAAAAATGGGAATGCGCACTGTAGTTACTGAGCTGCAATGTTCCAATATCACATTCTCTCCACATATAAGCCTGAGTAACATACATTAAAAAGTACTGTTTTTCTTTATTTGGAACCACATATAAGACATAACTAATCTATTAACATATGTCTATTATTTAAGTTAATTTGATTTGAATGTATTGTTACTTAACCAATACACACTGCATACCATATCTTAACTGACAGTTGAATGTAAATACAGTAGAACCTCGCTTAATGAGTAATTCGCATAACGAGTAATTCGCATAACGAGCAAAACAAATTGTAAAAAAAATGACTTGCTTAACGAGCGACATTTCGCATAACGAGTGGCAAGGACAGGGAAAGTCCCCAATTGTGCGCATGTTACATCAGTGTTTAGCACTTGTTCCAGTAGCATCGTAGTGTCGCTTGTGATCACACATTTTCTCAAACTTGTGTTATATTTTGATATATGTACGGGAATCCTCCAGGCCTACAAGATGATCTATCTGAAGAATTTAAGTTCATCAAGATCCAGTTTCTGCATCCCAACACCACACCAAAACTCCAGCCCATAGACCAGCAAGTTATTTGTAACTTTAAGAAGCTCTACACTATTGCACTCTTTGAAAATTGTTTTCAGGTGACTAAGGAGCCAACCTCACTCTCAAAGAGTTTTGGAAAAATCACTTCCACATCATTGCCTGCCTCAAGATGATTGACAACGCGGGGGAAGGGGTTACCAAAAGAACCCTAACTTCTGCTTAGAAGAAACTTTGTCTGGAGAGCTTTGTCGATTTGTGACTTTGAGGGGTTCGAGACAGTACCTGTGGAACCTGTAGTCAACGAGATTGTGTCTTTGGCAACAATCATGGGATTGTAGGTGGATAACAGTGATATCGAAGAGCTTGTGGAAGAGCACAGCCAAAAGCTGACCACCCAAGAGCTTATGGAGTTACATTGTGTTTGACAGCAAGAAGTTTTGGAGGAAAGTTTGTCAGAGGAGGAGGAGGAGGAGGTAACAGAAAAGCAACAATCTTTTGGCGAAAAAAGAGAAATGCTGATAGCATGGCAAACTGTTGCATCTTACATTGAGAAGCCTCACTCTAATAAGGAAGGGGCTATGCGCGTTGCAAATTTATTTCATGATAATGATGTGTCGCAATTTCGCCAGATTTTGAATCATCTGCAAAAACAAATGTCTCTGGACATCTTTCTAGTTAAAAAAAAATTATTATCTATGTATCATAATTATTTTGACTTTTTTTTCTGCAAATCGAATTCACATTCCAGGTTGGTTCGTTCCGCGTTTGAAGAAAAGATGAAGATGATTTACTCTCCTTAACAATATGCATATAATTTTCTTTGAATAAACGTTATACATAGCATTTTGTGAGTATTTTATCGATATGGAACGCATTATCGCATTTTACATTAATTTATATAAGAAAAATTGTTTCGCATAACGAGTGTTTCGCTTAACGAGTATGATTCTGGAACTAATTATGCTAGTTAAGCGAGGTTCCACTGTATATGAAAACACTAGCAAAAAGCAAACAAACAGGCAGACCGCTCGTGGCTAATCACAGAGTGGCCCAACAAGCAACAGGCCCATACTGCATATATTCAGGCGAAATGGCGGCAAATTCAGCTATTCCTCAATAGAGGGATAATCATGATTACAATATGTTAAACTTAGGGAGATATGTACCCCTCTGACATAATTTTTTAGTCTCTAATTATATTCTCTTCCATTTTCCCAGTATCTCCTTTTCTTTCTTTCTTTCTCTTTCTCTTAATATATAGGCTTGGAATATAAATGGGAGTATATTCCCTTTCATTTATTTTGTGGTAGGTGGGAGAAATCTGATAATTTGACATGTGTCTATCCTTTAAGTTAATACGATTTGAAGATGTTATTGTTTATCCTGATATAAATTACATACTATATCTTTACTGACAGTTGAATACAAATATTAGAAAATATGTAATATTTCCCAGTTCTTTTCTGTTTGACAAATCTCACATGATGTATTCGGTAAACAGAAAAAGAACCTATTTGCCTATGAGATTTCCTGTTGATCCACACAATTATACATATATATATACCAACAAACGGCAACACCTGTAGTAACATGAACACAAATACTTACAATGCAGCACAAGCAAATATTACAGTGTTCAAACACGACTGTTAAAAAAGAAAGAAGACAGCGGCTGAGTTCAGGACCTCCCAGAGTTTGCTGTGTCTGCTGTCTGTCTAGACAGGCGGAGTGCTTTTTCTAAGCGCGAGCCAAGACTGCATAAATAACCAAAATCCTGTCAAGTCGAATTCCTGAGCGCTTGTCATCTCCTGGTGTTGTCCAGATTGTAGCATCTCTGGGATCGGCTTTATTCTCCCCCCCCCCCCCCCCAGCTTTCACTACTTCTGCTACATATCTGAATTAGTAAGATTCTCTTCTCCATTCTTCCCTGCCCTACCCATTTAAAATGAAAGTGCACAGGAGTGTTTTTAGCTACAGATTTTGTTTTCTCATCAAACTTTTAAAAAAAAATGACAAAGTGTTTTGACAAAGTGTTACATTTCATGAATAAGATATAGGCAGTAGAACTGTTTGTGTAATAGCTGTTCATAAAATGTAAATATTGTTTAAAAAAAAAAAAAACATTTCTGGTGTGTCAGGCTCCATGTTTTCCTACAAGCTTTTGTGCTAAATTTAAATTTACTATTTTCCATTTTTCTTGTCCTCCTCTAATTTGCATGGCTATAGACATTTTTGAGTACTTATTATTTTTAACAGTGCAACATTTATAAATGACTGAATATAATTAGCAATTTGTACCACCACTGTTGTCATAAATGTAAACACAGTGAAAACCTGTGCCAACTAGCGACAAGTTTGTTCATGTGGTAGCTCTTGCTCAAAGTTGCCACACAACTCCGTGAGAGTTGTTCATGACTTTTAAACTGAAAAATACCCGTTTGAGTTCCATGGCCCACAGGGGGTTGTGGGAGGGGGTAACTGTTGCTTCGCTAAAATTAGACATGTTGGGCTGAAAGGCACAGATATCCCAGCCTAGCTGTAAGCCACAACACAACATGCAGAACACAGAAATAAAGTAAAGGACCCGTTTCCACGCCTTCAGGCGTACTGGGCATACAGGGCTAGACCTACATTTTATAGACCAACTGGCACTTGATGGGTGATGTGGTCAGCATCACGCCAGCCGCCTTTACTTTCCAGGATTTTACATGGTACCCACTAAAGGCTGGGTCAACCTGGGAGCCAAGGTCATTTCTAAACAGTCCGGTCCCTTTCAGGACCTGAACCCACAACCTTCTGATCCGCAAACAAGTGTCTAGCTACCAGACCACGGATGCTACCAGTCTACGGAAGCTACCAGACCACGGAAGCTACCAGACCACGGAAGCTCACAGAACACAGCAGAAAAAGACAATTAAACAAAAATATTTAAAAAAAACAAAGACTGTATCAGATTTGATCCAATATCAGTTAAATGAGCACCCTTAAAACCCAAATTTCTCACTAATCAGCTAGGTGATGAAAGAGTTAAAATCTAGGAAAATATGATTTACTAATAAAATCTCACCACTAACTCAATACCTGTGAGCAATCGCTGTGATTAAGCAAGTCCAAAAATGGAGCCAGAGCCAGATGGCTCTCCTCAGGATCAAGGATCAGCACTGGGTGAGGATCAGTCTGAAGGTAGACGGATCGTGTGTTAACTGTTGACCACGCCCATCTAACATCTGATTCCCTGAACATGTGCTCGTAAGATGCAGCACAGTTCATGACAAATGTTCTAATTTTTGTAAAAGCCTTGCTGAATCTGAAAAAAAAAAAAAAAGACAAAGAATAGGAATTACTTCTTCTACCCTTCACCTCCCAATGGAGCATAGGGCCTCAATTAAGTTGTGCCAAGACATCCTTCGACACTGCAGGCAGCCCACCCTGTGTCCTTCTCATTTTTCATTTTACTCTACTTGCGTTTTTTTCATGTCTTTTTTTCCCCTGTTACCTCATGGATTCTATGCTCCCTATGTGAGTTTCTGGTTCCCGCTGTGGGGAAAAAGGAACAGATCCTACCTCCCTAACATGCACAGTGTAAGCGTCCACTAATTGGTTTTTTTTTTCTAAATCAGAGTGCATCTGACTGGCAGGTGAGGAACCAACAGTAAAGTAAAGATCCCTTTTCAAACCTTTAGGTGCAACGTGCATATGGGACGAGCACCCATATTTTTACAGACCAATCGGCACTAGGTGGGTAATGCGGTCAACATAGTTCAAACAAATAAGCCAGATTTATCAAATGGATGTGTCTGCAAAACTCAAGTTCTGGAACAAGACTAATGTCCAGAAGAAGATGAAGAACCAAAACTATGGTTTACAGTCGGTGTAGCCCCCCCCCCCCCCCCCCCCCCCCCCCCCCCAAAAAAAAAACAGCTGACTGGGTAAGCCTTCCTAGGTCTATGGTGTTTTCATAATAACAGTGATATAAAATTCCAATATTAAAATATCAGTTGTACCTCTCTTGTGTCAGCTCTGCCAAACTGCGAACATACGGAGTCATTAATTCCATTTCGGAGGCAGAGAAGTACAGAGGTGTGCTGTATTCGTCTGGTAGTGAATTGATATAAGGAAACCATGGCGACATGTCTCCTCGATGGCGTTCAATTACCAAAAATATGGTTAATAATTGTTGTGGTGTCCACTTCTCTTTCTCCCTGTAAACAAACAAAACAAAACAACTATAAATTCTTTTTATGTGTTTATCCTTAAAAGGGAGGATGGAACCTTGTATTGTGGTTTACATATAGGCTGTCATATCTGTGCCTTCCATCCAAAAACATCAAATTTAGGCAAACCACTAATTAGTCAGCTTTTTCGACATGTTTGTCAGAGAGGCAGTTGGTCCCTTCCTCCTCCCCCCCCCCTCCCCCTCCCACCAATGATGCTCCCAAACTCTTACAGGGAAAACAACTACAAATTCAAAATACAGTCAATGGAGTACTACTGATTTTCAGTATTCTAGTACTGCACTGTTTTTGCCTTTCTTCATGACAGTGACTTTGTATCTATGACAACTGACTTATTTTTCCACACCAGGTTACCTCGCGAAGGTTTGAAACCCTAAAGATCTAATGAGCATCATCCTGGATGTCAATCCAGCTAGACAAATCCCACTTTCCCCATTCAAATTCATAAAAATTATAACCAGAGCGCCACGAACAGCTAGCCTGATATCCTAGGGACTTAACCATCTGTGGCTCTTCTGGATGGGTTAGTTAGGGTCATCATGACCATCATCATCATCAAGTATCTTGCTGACTGGTTTGGGTGATATGCCTCTTCATAACCAGCGATTTTCAACATCATTCATCAGCTCATGTGCTGACACCATGACATGACAAAAGACTGTCAAAAATCTTCTCCTGATGTATTCCTCTTTCTCTCTTTCCACAAATATTTCCAGTGGTCACAGGATTCTCCAGTTTCCCTCTTCTCACAACCTGGCAAAAAATGATAATGTTTCCTTCAGATGTCTGTGATCAAAATCAGTAAACCTGGCCCTCACCTGTTTCAGAACACCTGGGTTACTCTTTCTGGCACTCCAAGCATTCTTCTGTTAAACCACATTTCTAGTTGAAATCAGGAGGTGAGGAAAAAATGCTGGCACCGGATAGGACACAAAGAGAAAACCTGAGAATAATTTAACTAGAATGGCTTTAAACTGGAACCCACAAGGGCACAGAAATAAAGTTAGACCGAAGAGCACATGGAGAAAGCAACTAGAAAATTGAGTTTAAAACAAATTGGAAAAGATGGGGTGAGCTGCATGTGACAGCAACAGATAGGCTGAGTTGGCATGAGTTGGCTGAGGGTCTATTCTTCACTTAGAGGTAAAAGGGCAGAAGAAAAAGAAACAGAAGCCGGATCAGACTCCAAAAAGTTGGTTTCTTTTATTATTTTTAAAACCCTCATACAGACTGCACAGGAAGCAAGATCAGGGATTACACAGACAAAATCTCTGCAGCACATCTCTATGGTGCAGCCTACCCACAGACTGGATTCCCAGTCGCCCACACCAAGAATCACCAAGGCTCTCTGCAGATATGAAGATTAAGTACTGACATTACACATCCTGCTGGTTCCTGCAAGGGAAAAAAAGTTCTCCAACCCATCCTCAGTGCAGATGGGACTTTAGTGCTGGGTCATGCGAAAAATCTTCCTTACATAAATCTCATGCTGAAAGATGCATTTTCAGGGCCTTGTCACTGTGACTATTAACAAAAGTTAGAACTCAGATCTCCCAGGTGTCTTACAACCAACCAATAGCCTCATACTTCCAAAAGATTGAGTGGAAACCTAGCAAGTAGTTGGGCAAATCAGAAAACGAAATAACACAAAACAACTACCCTTTGAAAATAAAGTTTGTTCGTTTGATCTACCTACCTATCTATCTATCTACCTACCTACCTATTGTCTATTATATAATGTCTGCGTGTCTCTGCTTGTGTCGGGTTATGCGTCTGCGTGTATGTCTGCGTATGTGTGACTGTGCGTGTCTGTGTGTGTATATCTGTGTATGTGTGGGTGTTGCGTATGTCTATGTGTGTGTCTGTTTCCCTGCTTTTGTGTGTGTATGTGTTGTGTGTTCCAGTGACTGCATGTGTGTGTGTGTCTGTATGTGTCTGAGTTGTTTGCAAGTGTGTTTTAGAGCGTGTGTATGTGTGTGTATGTATGTATGTTTTTTTGTATGTATGTATGTTTTTTTGTATGTATGTATGTATGTTTTTTTGTATGTATGTATGTGAGTTTGTATGTATGTACGTACGTACGTACGTACGTATGTATGTGTGTGTGCATGTTCGTGTGTGTGTGGATGTATGTGTGTACTGGGTGCCTATGTGTTTGTGTGTAAGTGAGTGATTAGGCTTGTGTGTGTATGTGGGTGAGTGTGTTTTTGACTTCATATCCATAATATGCATATCATTACATGAATATAACATGCTTCATTGATGCAATACAACTGCTGTGTGAAAGATGGAAGTTTGGAAGGGCCGAATGTAAGACAGGCCTGCGTGCCTAATTTGTAACCCTTTGAAAATAAAGTTGGTTCGTTCGTACCTGAATATTACAGCTCCTATATCACTGTCAAAAACTGTTCTAACTGTTACCAGAAGTTGTTGTGGTATAGAAATGATTGTCTCCCCTGGGTAAATGTTCTTTCTAGCTCTCAACCCTCTTCCAGTATCTAAGGTAGAATGAAACAAAATTTTAAAAAATGCAGTTAGTACACTGTGTGAGAGAACAGTGATGGTAAATGAAACAACATGCTGAGAATGTTAAAAAAATTTGCTGCAAAACTATATACAGCTAATTCAGTATGAAATAAACCAATAATACGTACTACGTACGGAGTTCAATGTATGAGAAACAAGTGACATTTTTTAGGTTATCAGTTCTTCTTCATTCAGCATTCACCCTTAAAAAGGCCATTAGCATGATGTGTTGTTTGTTTACAACTAAACTGTGATATCCACACTTTTTGGGCACAATATTCGCTTTAAGCAAACTGTTAATTAGTTGTCTTGACTGACATGGTTTTCCCAGATTAGTTTTTTTAGGGAGGGGGGGAAAAGGGGGGGGGGGGGGGGGGGGTAGGTCAATTGTCCCGTAACAAGCATGTTGTAATAAGCAACTAATTGGGGGTGTTTCCTTCAAAGTCAATCTGCCTGAGGCAAGGAACACACAACCTGCATACAACTAGGCCAGACCAGTAAAGCAAATACGCTCACAAATCCCAAGTTAAGGAACAAGAATACAGTTTACAAATGGATGGACAAACAATCAGAACTTTATGCCAGAGTTTACAAATCTTAAATGCTAAGAAGAAGATTACATGCTTGTTATGGGGGCAGCCAATCTATCCCCCCCCCCTCCCCCCAATGTGGCCCTGGAACCAACACTGGAAGTATTGAGTATAAGTCGGAAGCATTATATTCTTATAGGCCCATCAGCACCAAATAGGGGTTAAGTCAACATCCAGTGACAATCTTTACTTGCCAGTTCATTTCCTGGTCAGAACAAAATCTCCCTATCACTCATGTAGATTGAACCCAAACTACTGTGCTGCCGAGCAAGAACTCTAACCACTATGATAAAATAGCTCACGCATGAACTTTTACTAACCTTTAAAGTAGGCAGGCTCCAAGCATTGCCAGACACTTGACTTCCACTGACTGTTACCCACATTCTCCTTCATCCACTGCAGGAGCTTCACATATACTGGCTGGTGTGACTGTGAGACTCCTGAGAGCAGACATTTTTATTGTAAACTAGCACATTATTAATCAGCTTCTTATTTTTCTTATCTCCCAATGGAGTATATTTCAGAATAAATGTTTATGAAAAGCCAGTGGATACTTTTGCCAAACGAGATCACAAATAAAGAACTGAGAAGGAAAACAAAATATTTATCACAGGCAAATGTTATCAATGGAGGAAAATGGAGATGGTTTGGATAGGTTTTGCAGAATACCTCGTGGCACTTTCGCAAGGACAGCTCTCTGATGCATGGTACATAGAAAAATGAGATGGGGAGGACCTACGGAAACATGGAGGACTGTAGAAAAGGAACCAAAGGAATGTAAACTGACATGAGGTACCATGGACAGAAAAAATAGCAGACTGGCAGCAAAGGAGATCATGTAAATGCCTTCACAGTAACCTCCTATGACCTGCATGGTAGGTTCCACTGTTACTTACAGACCAAACAATATTTTGGATCGTTAATGTGAAGCCAGTAATCACGCTCAGTTGCTTCAGAAACTCTTAGCTCTGTTTACCTGGACATATGAAAATGTTTTTTTTTAAATAACTGTCTATTGCACTAATATAGTTTTTGAAGAAAACCACTGGGGTCTAACTGTATAACAAGTACAGTTGAAAACTTGTAGAAAGTAGGCCTACAGTAAAAACAGGAAAAATGTTATATCCATGAAAAGATCAGAAAAGAGTAAAACAGCAACGATCATAGGCTTAAACTTGTGGTGTTAAAAAAATAATACTGGAAAAGCATTGTTCCAGGCTAAAGATGCCTCACAAACATTTCTTCTTACAGTAAACACCATACAGTGTTGGTAGTGATGTCTTTCTACAGCCTTCCGACTCTTGTACTTTAAATCATTTCTGACACTTGATGACCCACTGTGTTATGATGTCAAACTGTCCAGCATATAATCTCTCAGTTTCTCTCCACCTCTCTTCCCTTCAAACTTTCTCAGTGTCACAATGTACTGCAGTTTCCTCTTCTAAAATATGACCAAAGAATGTAGATTGTCTTCTTCTAATAATCAGTTTCCTCATCATCTTCATCATCATGTTTTTTGGTCCTTTGCTGGATGTCACTATAATTATATCCTGTGCCCATCTTCTTGCTGGTCGGCACCCGCCCATCTTTCATGATACCATGCCTTCTGCTATTATGTTCTCCAATCCATCCTGGTGATCGATGCGGTCAAAATATTTCAGTTTCCAAGATAAGATGTTGCTTACTAGCCAATCTTCCTTGATGTTCAAATCTCTTAGGATGTCAGTATTTCTTTTCTTTTTTGTTTATTTATGGTATTCTTAGAATCTTTAAATAGCATTTCTGCTCAAAAGCCTGCATTTTCTTCCTTAATCTTCTTCTTCCCGTTTAGCGGCTGTAAACTCTAGCAGAAAGTTCTGGTTGTTCGCCCACTTCAGAACTTTAGTCTTGTTCCATATCCTAAGTGTTGTATGCACATCCATTTTACAGATCTGACATCTGTACGCTGACCATTGATTCCTTGCTGCTCAGTCAAATGCACTCAAACTTTGAAGGAAGCCCCCAATTAGTCCACTCTTACAACATGCTTGTTGGGGAAGCAGTAGGTATGTTCTTGTTTTTCCACACAGTTGGGACCTAGAACCCACATTAACAACCGCTAGATAGCCCATGACTCACACAAGTAGTTTCAAGATATCTTTATTCTTCTTCTTTTTCTTCTCTTCCCCCTTGTACCTCATCGAAGTGTCGGGGGGAGATGTAATGTTCGTTGATGAGCTCTGTCAAGAGCACTATTAAGACTGATGTTAATTTCTGAGAGGCTGTTCTTAATGCCATCACTCCATATTTTTTGGGGTCTTCCACTCGCTCTATATCCGTTGTAACGTTTTAGTGTGACTCGCTGTGGCAGATAGTACCAGGGCATTCTTGTTAGATGTCCAAACCACTGATATCTTTATTACACTTTTTATATGTACATAAAGACAGACAAATGATAGTAGAGACACCTTGTACATGAAAATACAAAAGTAAGGCAATTATATTAAGTTAAGAACTGCCATCATAGCACTCAGGATTTTCCAATAATATCTCTATTCCCATCTTCAGAATCTGGCACAAAGTTCCAGTTCTAAGGTACCAGTAGCAGTCTGACCATATGTCCATCTTGCCTTGCCTCAAAATGTTAGCCAGATCCTCTGGTCACTCCCCCACTGCACTATTCCCTTCCCCCTGTGATGATCTATCTGTCTCCACAATATTTACTTGCTCCCAAGTGGCCTTGATAACATCTAGCTTGTCATAAATCAGTTTACCACCAAGTGGTGCAGAAGTAACCAATTTGTCTCTTTGTTTATTTCTCTAAACCCCTGTGTGCCCTGGAGAAAATATCCAAAGGAGTTGAGGAATTGAAAATAGACAATCTTTCCAATGAGTTGTGCTGAAAGCGATGTTCTGCAGAGGTAATACTAAATGATGAGGACGCAGAATACAGAATATGTAACAATACTTTTCCTCTTCTTATCAGCATTGTCAACTGTAACTCTGGTGGAAATTTCTGGTTGTTTGTCCACTTATTTGATCTTGTTCCAGAACAAAAGCTTTGCATGCATATTTGTTTTACAGATCTGGCTTATCTGTATGCAGACTGCTGGCTTCTCGCCACACAGGCAGACCCACTCGGACTTGGAAGGAAACACCCCTAATAAGATAAAAACCTTTTAGGACTTGCTTGTAATATAGTACAGTGGGTCTATACTTTTTCCCCCAAAAGGGGGCTCCAGAATCCACACAGGGAGTGATATATTAATAATAACTCTTACCTTGCTGAATTCTGTTCTGTCGAACAGATCTGCGGCGTCTTCCACATCGACCCACTTGTTTCATTTCAATTATCTTAACTGTCTAATCTACACCATATGCTTGTATTTACAGCAGCCGAAACAGCCTGTTAAATGTTCAAAAATTTCACAAATGAAAACCTACAGAATCATAAAACTAATTTCATGAAACATTTGAAAACTGAAGTTAACAGATGTATCTGCTCAACAGTACACTAAGATGTATCTTAAGAAAACTATACACCCACATAGAACAGATAACTATACACACAAATGTATAATCATAATCAAGATTTGCTTTGCCAGAAGACAGAGGCATTCATGCAGATTTAATTTCCCTAAAAAATTAAAATGTTTGATTACATTTTTTAAATTTTACATGACTTAAAAGATTTTAAAGGTCAGTTTTTTTTACTAAGCCTTCCATCTTCCTCCCATTATGACAGCCTTGGCCAGTGCAAACTTTTATAATAATTATTAATCTCATATCACAGCAGGGTGATTACCATTATTTGACAGACATTTTTAAAATCTACAGCCACTTTAGCAATTTTCAGTGCATCAATCATAATTTTAGGTTGATGACATACCAATCTAAAATGTTGAGTTAAGTCAAGAATCGACATCACCGCACTCGGGGATTTCCCATGTGTGCTCTGTCTTCACCTTCAGCAGCCAGCGCAGAGTTCCAATATTGATGGTACCGGTCACAATCTGGTTTTATGTTCGTCTTGCCTTTCCTCTGACTGTAGTGAGCCGGCCAGACCCTCTGATTACATGCCTCATAACCAGTCTGAACAATGTTTATCTGATCACTACCAAACCCATATCATGAGTTTTACTAAATGTGGCCACACTGACTAGTAATATTTGGTAATTAAGTTCAAATGCCTTCTATGCTACTACTGATATAAGATTGATATTTTTCAAACCTACAACCACTGAAGCATTTTTTTTTAAAGCATCTATCATAATTATCAGCTGTTGATAATGTCACTTTGGCAATTTTTATCTGATCTCATTCCTGATCTCTTTTCTTAAACACCACATTTCCACAGTTAAGTTACTAATTTTCTTTTATGTTTTGTTGTGAGTGACCATATCTGGCACTAATAGCATAGAGTGGGAATGAATATAGTGATATCTTTCTTTGTGCTGACTGGGATTGCCTTATGCTGTAGGAGGGAGCTAGCTGTCCCAGTACTTGTCCTGCTTTACAGTATCAGATGTCAACGTCTTCGTCCAATTTATTTACCATCTTCAGGGAATGTTGTTCCAAGATATTTAAACTCAGTTGCATGTAGTTGCATAAGTTAAAAACCCAATAGATAAAATTAAAACTTCACTAGCATCCCTACATAAAGCTCGGTCTGTGGTGATCTAGTTCAGTCTCTACTGATGATCTGATATTTCATATTTCGGCTATCCTACGAATAACGGTCCTAAATTATCGAGGCGGAAAATATACCTCATGTTATAACACCACCGCATAATTGCGAACTTCCTGCGACTTCTACCACCGCTGAGAGTATCCCCCACGCAGCATGAGCGGCGTGGATTAGGGCTAAACTAGATGGCTAGGACACAAGAAAATAAAATGAAGGAAGCTGCAGATGCGGTAGCTGCTGCTCGTGAGTGCCAGCCATCTAATTTACCCCCAATCCACGCCGTGTGAGCGTCGTGGGGATACTCTCGGCGGTGGCGGAAGTTCTCAATTTAAGACGACAGAAGTGCGCAATTGACACGTGACTGAGGCCCTGTTAAGGTATATTTTCCGACTCGATAATTTAGGACCGTTATTATTCAGAGGATAGCCCATATTTCTCCATGCCTGTCGTCTTAATTACATAGACAATCGAATATAACTGTATACTAAAAGTGACGTCTGGAGATATACGACGAAGACAATGAAACAGCAGATAAAACCTAGCAGGAAGAGAAGAACATTGGTTTGGTTTATGTTTAGTGGTCTTAGTACCTGGAAGTGAAGTATTTCAAGTGAAGTAAGTAGACTTTGACTCACTTTCATGACTTTCTTTCGGCAGCAATGGACACGGTAGAAGAGGTTCCAACCACTGATTAAATTGTCAAGATTATCACATGCTAATTGTTATACTGTTTAATGAATTATCTTATCTCGACTTCAGTTATTTCCAGTGAATAAGTGTTAAATGAATTATCACGTTTTTTTTTTTAGTGGCCTCAAAGTTATCACGTCTGTCATTCCCACGTAGAGCCAGCTTGTCTGCTCTGTTTGTTTCATTTGTAAGTAACCTTTTAAGTTTTATACAATAAACATAAACTTCCGGGTCAAGTGACGACTCCTTTATCCAGATTTAGCAAATTTCTTGTAATTTGGCTTGTCCATCTAACGTTAGATCATATATTCAACATGCGTTTAATAATAGAGAAGTGTAGAGAATTTAATGTAAATCTGTTCTTATCTTCTTCTTCTTCTTCGCGTTCACCAGCTGTACACTCTGGCGTAAAGTTCTGGTTGCTCATCCACTTCTGGACTGCAGCCATGCTCCAGAACATGAGTGTTGCGTGTGCATCAGTTTTACAGATCTGATTCAATTGAATGCAGACTGTTGGTTCCTCACCTCTCAGGCAGATGCACTCCGACTTCAAAGGAAGTTCCCCAGTTAGTCGACTCTTACGACATGCTTTTGGGGAGGCAGTGGGTCTATTCTTGTTTTCCCCACAATAGGGCCCCGGAACCCACACGGGGGTCTGTTCTTATGTTTTGTGGATTATTCAAAAGCATTTGACTGTGTACAACATCAGAAGCTTTGGGAAATCATGAGGAATATGGGCTTTCCATCACATATAGTGCAGCTCATTAAAATGCTCTATCAAGACCAACAAGCAGCAGTCAGAATAGATGGAGAGACATCAGACTGGTTTGGCATCAAGCAAGGAGTCCGTCAGGGATGTGTGCTGTCACCGTATTTGTTCAACCTGTACGCCGAAAATATAATGAGAAATGTAAGAGATGATATAAACAAGGAACAATATGATGCCCTAAACATCGGTGGTCATGAAATACCAGAAATTCGTTATGCTGATGATACAGTATTACTATCAACATCACAAAATGGTTTAGAAAACTTATTAACCTCACTCCAAAGAAATAGTGAAAATCATAACTTATTTCTTAACATAGCAAAAACAAAGATAATGCATACAAACAAAACTGCCATGGAGAAGGAAATATATGTTAATGAGGAAAGATTGGAAGTGGTGGAAAATTTCGAATATCTTGGGTCACTGGTTACCAACAATGGTGACTCAATGAAAGAAATTAAACGGCGACTATCAATTGCTCTTCAAAGACTAAAACAACTGAATAAATTATGGAATTGTACAGATAGAATTACAAAGGTCAGATTTTTAAGAGCATGCATCTTTCCCATTGCAACATACGCCTGTGAGACCTGGACACTTACTAAACAAGCGGAACAGCGCATAAATGCATTTAAATATAAATGTTACAGACAGGTTCTAAGAATATCTTGGGTAAAGAAAAGAACAAATGCATCCATACTTCAAGAGCTGAATATTGAAGAGGGTTGGCTAGTAAAGACAATAAAACAAAGAAAATTGAAATATTTTGGTCACTTGAAACGTCATGGAAGTCTAGAGAGAACAATAATGGAGGGGTATATGCCTGGGAAGAGAGGAAGAGGAAGGCCAAGGAGAAGATGGGTGCAGGATGTGGCAGATGATCTCCAGATGGGTGTATCAGACGCAGGACATCTTGCTCAGGATAGGAAGGTTTTCCGGAGGGTTGTTATGGCAGCGAGGTTCCGCGAGGGACATGCTACTGAATGAATGAATGAATCTAACGTTAAAGAAAATTTAGTTTTGGTCTCATCAGCCTTGCCGACTGACGTAGACGATCATGCCTCTCCGCAAAATGCGACCTGCAACTGCAGGTATCAGTTCAAGTGTTGACACCCCTTCATGCCATGACAGAAGGCTGCCAAGAATCTTCTCGCACTGTCTTCCCCAGTCTCTCTTTCCACAGATCTTTGCAACAGTCACAAAATGGGCCAGTTTCCCTCTTCTCATAACATGACTAAAAATGATGACTGTCTCTTTCTGATGTTTGTCATAAGTTGTCTTCAAACCCTAGCCTCATTCAAAACATCTGGGTTTCTCTTTTTAGTCGTCCAATCAATTCTAGGAAGCATAATCTCGGAGGATGAAAGAATAAATCGGGAAATAAAAACAAGATACCAACGAGCCAGTGCACTTATATACCAACTGAAACCATTATTAAGACATCCAAACATAAGTATGAGTGCCAAGAAACAGATTATAAACAGCATAAACATACCAACGCTGTGCTACCAGTGCCAGACTTGGACATTATCAAAGACTAACCTACGTACAATTATTAACACCTGTGAAATTAGATGCCTGAGGAAAACCGCCAACATAAACTCAAAGCTAGAAATGATATAATCAGATAGTCTGTAGGAACAATACCGTGCAGCAAATTCGTTAAGGGACAGAAGATTAAATGGCCTGGCCATTCAATAAGAATGCAGCCAGAACAACTACAAATGCATGCGTTACACATGAAAAGATCTGAGGTGAAAGCAAGTCACAGTCCTAAGAGATATGGATCGATTACATTAAATAACTTCTACATAGACACGGAATGACAGTAGCCATTGGTGCTCTTTCAACCGCCAGCGTATTTATCATTTCATATAGTTCTTTCTGACTTAAATTGCTGTCAGGACATTGTCATCAGCATAATGCAGCAGACTGTGTTATGACCACAAGCCACAACTCCCGACGTATCCATGATATATCTCATTATATATTCGCTGTGTGGTGGAAACAAATCAGGTGATAGTACACATCGTTGTCGTACTTCCCTCTATATGCTCTGACATGTTCTCAAACGGTTATTAATTCTTATAGTTGCTGTTTGCTGCCAATACATACTCTTTATAATTCATAAATCTTTCTGTGTGGCGCAGTGATTTTGGTCACAGGCGTGAGGGAAAGTTAAGTCTGCTGTGATGTGTATAAGGAGATATTCCGTACCTCACTAGGGCGCCAGTCCTTCACTGTTCTGGTTTTATGGAACCTCATGCAAGACTCCTGCTGCACGTCCCCGTCCTGCACCACGGAAAATGTCTCAAATGAGCATTAACAGAGTTGACAGGGTATCTCGGAGCTGGCGGCCCCCAGAGGTGTAATGTCCTTTATGGTCCTCATCAGCCTGCCCCCAAACGCATGGGTGAAAAGTCTATCAAAACTCATTCGGTACATGAGTAAAGTCTGCTTGGCAAATGTACCACTAAATGACAACTCTCGGTTAAAATTCTGGAGCGAAAGGAAAACTGTGCTGCTGAGACTCAACTCTTGACCAAGAGATTTACCCGCAGCCAAGACAAGTAACATCTCATGTGGGTGGTTTCTCGCAGTCAGGTCCCACCTACGTAGAATCCTCTGTCAATCCTCAGCGTCGTCGTCACCGCGCTGAGGTACACAACAACAGCAACTTTTTATTTGCTGGCTAGGTAAAAATGTTCAACAAAGTCAGATCCTACGGTCCACAAGCAAGCTCAAAGTCCGATCATCATAAATCGTACCGATTAGAAAAAAGTCCAAATGTCCGCATACACTGGCCCCACGCCCGAGTGTTGGGACCAAACAGGTGAAGCTACGCCTGACGCATGTATCCCCATACTGTCGTGCTAAGGGCACAGTTGAAACAACGTTAAATGTGTCTAATGTGCAATGAAGAAGAATGTACCTATTTGTGTGGTCACTAAGATCCAGAACCCACAGGCTGCTTCCCGCTGATCTCCGGAGGGTGCAGCCCGTGTCGAGCGGGAAGCCTAATACGGTTGTGAGGTTAAGCAGTTATGTGCAGGACGTGACGATTCCTTGGGTGAGCCCAGAACCAGAGCGTTATGTATCGGCTCTGCTATTATGGAAGCCTCTTTGCCCGTGATCTGCCCCTGCCTTTCCTTGAGGGCTAACCGTTCCACACAGGGCTGCCCCAAAAGGGGTACACCGGGGCAACACCTGTGGAGAAAGAGACAAAGAGGTCACCACACACAAAAGGTAACATCTCGACCCACACAAAACAATGGTCACAGTCATCCTAGAAATAGAACTGACGTCTTCCCTCGAAGTTGGAGTACATCTGCCTGTGAGGCAGGGAACGGCAAAAGCCAGTAAAACGGTTGTACACGCAAAACTCAGGTCCTGGTAAAAGCCAAAATTTCAAGCGGACGATTAACGGGGACCTTCTGCCGGAATTCACAGCCGGTGAACGAAGAAGAAGAAAAAGAAGATAAATCTTTCCATCATTGTTAAAATTTTCAAGTAATTTGATTATTTATTCATGTTTCAAACAAAAGTCAAATGCTTTCATGTAGTCAATGAAGCAAAAATATAGATTTTTTTTTAAAAACTTCTCCAGCTCTTTCCGACAGAGTTCTGAGGATGTAAATGGCATTATTTATACCTTTTCCTTCTACAAATCCGCACTGTTCTTCACAAATTTCTGGTTTTATCTTGCTTCTAATTCATCTCATAATTATTCTTATTAACATTCTTGTTACATGACTCGTAGTACTTATGGAGCGACGATCTTCTCATTTTAAAGACGACCTTCTTTTGCCCTTAGTTTGGGACAGTTTTGTAAAATTGAGGTATTCTGCATTATTAAATGGAATCAGTTTCGACTAATTAAGGTAAAGTATACAAGTTAGTTAATAAATATTACAATTTCATAAAGACATAATATTTTTAATGCCGCTGAAAAGACAGCTGACAATATCGTGTAAGCGCTAAAAATAGATAAATGAGTTGCTTAGTATCCCCACAATTGTAAAATGAATGATCACGGTGAATTCCAGCATTTCCAGGGCCCTACGATGGAAGTGGTCGTTCTCCTGGCACAGTCGACGGAAGCGTAGAAGCCGGGAGAAAGGAATGGAGTCCTTGTAGGAAAAGGGATGAGAGGTTGTGTAGAGAAGAAAAGCATGGGAATCAGTAGGTTTATGGTACATTGAGGGGATAAGGCCTTAAAAATCTAAAGTGACAGATATATCCAGATAATGCACAAATGACGGCGAAATGCTGGAAGTGGATTGGATGCTAGAGTGGAAGTTGGAGAAAAAAAAATAATCAATGAAGTTCTGCGATTGCGACAAGGGGCATATCGGAGACACCGATGCAGTCATCGATATACCTTCTATACAGCTCGGGGAGCCTACCGGTGTATGCATGACACATCCTATGTTTGAGATAACCCATGAAGAGGAAGGCATAGCTGGGTCCCATAGTGGTGCCCGTAGCGGCACCGCTGATCTGGTCAAAGTATTGACCATTAAACTCGAAAGAGCTGAGAGCGAGCACTAACTCAGCCAGACATATAAAATAGTCAGTGGCTGTTGTATGACCGACTTTGCGATTTTGAAAGAACCGCAAAGCCTGGAGACCATCAGAATGTGGAATAACATAACATGACCATTGACCCGTAAGGGTCCTGGAGGTGTAATGACAGAAGCACTAGCACATAAGTGTATGATAACTTAGTCCTTGATGTTGTCATTTCATGTTCTTTGCCATCCTCCTCTTCTACTAACCCCCAATCTTCCTTGAAGCAGTCTTTGCAATCGAATCGTATCTCAAAACGTACCCAAACCAAGCTAGCTTGCGACGTTTCACCACTGCTAAGAGATGCTCCTGGTGTCCTGCACATTTGTATACTTTGTCTCTGACATATTTATTAGTCTTGTGTTCAAAATAACGAATTCGTAAAATGCGTCTGTATCATTAAAAAAAAATTTTTGGAATAGATGTTGGATTTGATTTGATTCAAGAACCGACATCACAGCACTCAGGGAATTCCCATAAGCGCTCCGTCCCCATCTTCAGTAGCCAGCAAAGAGTTCCGATACTAATGGTGCCAGTAGCATTCTGATTAAACGTCCGTTTTGCCTTTCCTCTGAGACTCGAGTATCTGCCAGAACCTCTCGTCACCCCCAACTGCATCAATCTAACCAGACTGTGGTGATCCATCTGCTCCTCGGCATTGTACACGCTCTCCCACAAGGCACTAACCACGTCTGCCCTATCATGTATCAGTATTCCACCAAGCTGTGCAGAGCCAGCCAGTCTGTCCGCCTGTTTATTTCCCAACACACCAGACAATACTCCTCACTCATGTCCTTCGCAGCGAAGCATGCCACTCTGCACGAAGCATACCTGTTCTGATCTTCCTCAGAATGCTTTCTGAATCAGTTACAATCACGATGTGTGTGTGTGTGTGTGTGTGTGTGTGTGTGTGTGGTGTTCTCTAGCCAGCGGAAAGCTGCAGTGACCGCCTCCACCTCCATTCTTAAGCTGGATGTTGTGGTATCATATGCTAGGCTCTTCTGCACCAAACGTCGACCATTAACCTTTGCTAAGAAACCCCAAGCACTTCTTTTGCCTCTTGACACTGAACCGTCTGGATAAATGATCAAATCCTCTGAGCGAGCATTATCTTGAATTAACTGCTGAATTTCCACCTCTGTGGCACCTGCTGGCCAGTCTCTGCATTCCCGGCTCAGCGTGATTATGACTCTACACAAGTCTGACTGTTCAGGTGGAACTTTGACTCACTCATCTCCTCGCCTAATGTTCTCAAGGATGCAAACCTGTCTGATTGTGTCTTCTGAGGTCCACGAGCCTAGTCGGAGAGCAACCCGACGTGAATACAGGACAGCTGCAACCCAATTCACCAGCCATGGACTGACCTCCTTCTCCCTCAGTGCAGTCATTAAGATGTCGTATCTCACTCTGTTATAAGCATCCTCGAGATCCAGTCCTACCGCCATAGTTTCCTGTCTGTTCTGGAACCCTTCCTGGACGTCAAAAGCAAAAGTGGCCGCATTTGCCAATGTGTCCTTTCCTGGCCTGTTGCTTCCCAGACCTCTTGGGAGAAGCTTCCCCCTTTCCAAAAATTCTTGTAGTTTTACAGCAATTATCTTCTCCAAGACCTTCCCAAATGTGTTTTGTAAGGTGATGATTCTAAAGCCACTAAGCTTAGAATGATCTTTAAAAGGTTTTGGTAGTGGGATTAGATAGCAGTGCACCCAATCCTGCGGTACTGATGCTGTCTTAATACTCTGGTTAAAACAGTGGGCCATCTCTGCCAGGTCTACATCGCTCAAAGCCTTCATGTGACCATACCTGACTCCATCAGGCCCTGGTTCAGTGTCTTTTGCTTTTTTTCAAAATTTGTTTGATATCTTCCACTTGTATCATGTCTTCATAAAGCATATTCTTCAAGGTGCCAGCTAACTCCTTTCTAACTGCATCCCCGATGTCTACATCATTATGATCTGTCTGAGCTATAAACCTATGAAGAAAACCTCCCCTTTTTCCTTGCCTGTCGTCACACGCACACCATCGTCTCTACAAATTGTTCCGACTGTCATAGGCTGATCTTTTCTTTGCATCTGCCTTTGCAGTTTCCAGAATTTTCCCAATGTTTTATCGCCTCCCATATCATTTACAAAAGTTTCCCACTTGGCTCTTTTGGCTTCTGCAGCACAGCGCTTGAAAACCTCCACCTTATCTTTTTTCACATTCTCCGCCATCTCCACTTCCTCTCGTGAGCTTGAAGGTGTCTGTCGTACTTACTTTAGCTGCTTCACTGCGGCTCTCTTTGCCTTCCACGCCTGTTCTACTTCTAGAGTCCACCATGGGGGCTGTAGAAAATTAGTTCTGGCAGTACTGTTGTATGCTCCCTGTCTGAGGCGTCCAAGTAGGTTGTTGGTCCACTTATACCGGAAGGTCTTGCATGCTCTCCCAACCTTAACCTTACTGAGTTTAGAAATCAAGACTGAACATGGTAGGTGATCACACCCATGGTCATCTAGGACAGTCCATTTAACATCTAAAACCGACGACTGAGAGACAAATGTCAAGTCAATGGCTGTGTGTGCATCTGGAATAGATGTTTAGAGACAAGTAACATCTAACGTGAAAAGGTAGTACTTGGATGGAGAGGTGAGCCTATATATATATATATATATATATATATATATATATATATATATATATATATATATATATATATATATACACACACATAAATAACCAATTTATAATCCAAAAGGATTGAATCGGACCATCATTATCAAGCGCTTTGCTGACTAGCGTGAGTGATTATGTCTCTCGACAACATACTATCTCCCACAGAATACATTAGTTCATATGATGACACCCATGCATGTCATGATGAAAGGTTGCCAAGAATCTTCTCATATTGACTTCCTCTGTGTCCATTTTCTCAAATCTCTTCGTTCCATGGTCACAGCATGCGCCAGTTTCCATCTACTAGTCACATGATTAAAAAAAAATGATGACTTGTCTCTTTTAAATGTGTGATAAGTGGTCTTTGGGCTTATTGTATTATGGACAGATCAGAACAAGTCATTATCCTCCGCCTCAGAACAGGGCACAACCGATTAGGTAACCATATGTACACACAATTTAAGATAGGCGTATCGGCCATGTGCACCTGTGGAAGGTGCTCCAGACAGCAGAGCATGTACTCTAGGATTGCACCGAATTTGACACATTGAGGCAAACCTTTTGGCCAGAAAGAAACAACAGTGGAACGTAAACTCTGTTGACCACTGAATGAACTAACAACGACAGTAAAATTTATACAAGAGACAAAACTGCTGATATAGACATCTTTTTACGACTACTACTGCTACCACCAACTACTACTGCTGCTGCTGTTACCTCTACTCTACACCGTAATAAATTTAGCTTCTGACCTGCGGTGAGTGTGAAAATCTGGATATAGGCCACCATATGGGAAGTTGTGATGTTGCATCTGTTGGAGACATGCATGGCTGTCGTAGTAGATTGTTACTGTAAACGTTGCAAGTTTGTTTCAAGCTTTACATATCGTTTTCCACACACATGGAGTAGAGTCGCAAGTGACGCTTAAAGACAGGAGTCTTTTTAAAACAGTTATCGACACACTCACATATAATTTAACTGGGATTTAACTATAATAATACTGAACGAACTAGTACGATTTAATTTATTATTTTGAAATTTTGATAATTTTGTCTGAAGCGAAGCAGACTATGACTATGAGACAGTCAGTGACAGTTTTGTTTAGTTAAAACATTATGTTTTTAAAATTCAGGATTGTTTATTTTTTTAAATAATGAACAAGTAATATCCAGTTGAACTTGCTAGTTTCCTACACTCATTTCAAGTATATAGTATATATAGTTATTATATACAGCAATACAATACTAACTTTCTGTCTGTTTTTTTAAAAAGTTTTTGGTAGTTACAAGGTACTACTGATGGAGCACTAGTAGTAGTAGGCCTAACAGAGAAGCAGTTCAATAAGCATGAAAGTTATGTTAATATTAATAATATAGTGTACTTTTCTATACTAAGTATTCACTATACTTCTCGCTAGCCGTGTCCACATTTTAAGAATAAGATTGAGTGATTCAGCGAATCTAATCAGTTCAGTTAACAATAATGCCTGGAGCTAAGAAAGCACAACGAACCAAGGGTAATGTGAAGGTAAGTCTAATCTTATGCACTGCAATGCCTACCTTTTTTCAGTTAACTTATGACAGTAAAACTCTTAATTAAATGGTTTATAAAGCTTTATAAAACTCAGATAAGGTCATCAGGAGCATATGATATGGCTCTCCTGTCAAATCCGGACGAATAATAAACAGCCGTGGACGAGTTAGTCAGAGTTCTCTCCCTTGGCCGCACTCCGAACAGTAATCGGAAAACAAATGAAATAAACGACACACTTACCTATCATCCTGCGGTTGCTTGTAGGGCTGCGTACGGTTTCGTGAGGCATTGTGAATGGTTGTGTAGTCATCATCATGCGGTTGTTGGGTTAGAGTTAGGGGTAGGGTTAGGGGTAGGGTTAGGTTTAGGGGCAGGGTTAGGGGTAGGGTTAGGGTTAGATGTTAAAATTTTGACGTAGGATTTGGAAATACTGGCCGACAATATGATGTTTGTGGGAGTGGCGCCACTGAAACTCTGCCAAATATGACGCCAATAGCGTGCGACTGGTGCCCCCAATCGTTGGCGAAGATTGCGTGTGACCAGCATCCAGAGGCCCTCAATTGTTTGTGTGTGTGTATGAGACTGTGCGCGATTATAGGGAACTCCGGCGTCAAAATTGTCAAATCTAACGCTAAACCTAACCCTACCGCTAACCCTAATCCTACTCCCTAACCCTAACCCCTACCCCCTAACCATGCAAATTTATCGATCATTAAAGCATATAATTCGGCAAACGCCAACAAACAAAACACACCCAAAAAAACACCCAGAATTGCCCTGCAGCGTCGAAAAAAACCCGGATCTGGGGGAACAACCAAGCAATGGCAGCCCTGATGTCGACGTGACTGTCTTCTTTGTTTCGTTGTGGCTTTTCCGATCACTGTTTGCAGTGCGGCAAAGGGAGAGAACTCTGACTAAGTCGTCCAAGGCTGTTTATTCTTCGTCCGGATTTGACAGGAGTACCTATGATATTATCATTGATTTTCTGTCCAAGACAATTGGATGTGTGACATAATAAGCAAGCTGATAGATTGGCTGCTGCTGCTTCTCTGGGTAGTGAGCTGTATTATCATACTTTATACTTTATAATCAAGTGGACCTGGAAATGCTCTCTGAGATCCAGTGGACAGTGCAAGAGAATCCATACCTTGAAAGACGAATTCAGCAAAGGGGTGAGCTGGAAGATGTTCAGCACTGAGGGGTTAACTCGTAATCAGGTTGCAGCTGGAACTATTATTTAGCATATTGTCTCTGCGTTGGCTACTGAGGACGGAGATGGAACACAAGTGGATATGTCCAGAGTCCAGTGATGTCAGTTCTTGATTGATTCATTCATTCCTTTACATAGTTTAAATTGAAATCCAGTATGCTGATGCTAGCCATGCAACCTGAGATTACACTGTACACTAACACTGTTGACACCTACACTGTTGACATTTGCAATGTTGACACCTACACTGTTGACATTTGCACTGTTGACACTAGCTTTGTTGACATTTGCACTGTTGACACCTACACTGTTGACACCTGCACTGTTGACACCTGCACTGTTGACACTTGCACTGTTGACACCTGTACTGTTGACACCTGCACTGTTGACACTTGCACTGTTGACACTAGCACTACTGACGCCAGTACTACTGATGAGGGAGAGCAAGAGAACATAGTTTGTTTGACAGCATGACATTGCAGAACATCTGTTTCAGAAAGGACTGAGAGAACACTAAACAGAAAGATTTACACAGACAGAATTACCAGCATCACATGGCATTCACTGTGGAAAAAAAACTGAAACAAGATGCAAACATTTTATAGTGAAATAAACACAACCAAATTTAATAGCTTGGAACAAATACAATAGAGAGATAGTGTATGCTTGCATAGAGAGTTCTCTTCTTTTATCTACCAGGGGAACAAATAACCTGAACCAACTCATACCATGCCCATTATGGCATGGTTTATGAATGTTTGGATTTTGTTCAAGTTTTCTATGAGATCAGGTAGCCAGTTCTATGCCAACCATCCTGTATCACCTTTTGTGATATGCATGATAGGTTATGTATTACTATTTTTTGCTTCCCTTCCCCATGTGGGTTGAAAGGCCACATTTTTGGGAGAAAAGAATAGACTCACTCCTCCTTAACAAGCATGTCATAAAAGGCAGCTAATTAAGGATTTGCTGAAATTAAGTTGCATTAGAACGATAAGCACAGATATCACAGCCTAGATGTAAATAACAACACAACCTAGCAACCACCTTTTAAGGCCAAACACAGAAGTTTGCACCACTAGGTAATTTTTCGAGATATTGTTTAAACTTTTACACTGTATTCTCATCTGCTCTTTTTTAATCATATTTCTTCAGCATCTACACTTTGTCTTAAAAAAGTTTCCTTTGTCTTTAAAAGTTTCCTTCTATTTGATTGGGGTCTGCTGACAAGGAAATGTCTTAATATCTGCTGGGTAGTTGATCAATCAGTTTGTTTCCTCCAGAATGCTGTATTTAACATTTTCTAACTTCTAAGCAGCAGATATCACACTAGCTAAGAACTGTAATTTTATAACAGTAGATTTAATAATGAAAAATATTCAGCATTGTGTTTTTATTTTTGTCATAGTCAGCACCCGGGCTGTAAAACACTTATCTTTACTTATTTTTTGGTGTAAATCAGATACGAAAATATATATTTGCCTCCACTGAGTTTCACATTGTGTATATTTGACAGCCATCAAGCAGCAGTCAAGCAGCCCTGTTACTGGCTGCATCTGGCCAGGCGCCCACTGGATTCGTTGGCTTTTCCAACCAGCCAGCATTTGTTCCAGCCAGTGAAACATTTGATGACACAGAATCGGCAGTTGACGATGACTTTCGACTTGTACTGAGGAAACTGTCTAAGCGAGACTCTGTGACAAAGATCAAGGTGAGATTATTGTCTTTTACTTCTGTCTTTTTCTTCTTCTTCTCCTCTTTCAGTTTTTTTTTCTTTTGCTCTTTTTTCCATCTCCCCCTTCATCCTCTGGCCGTTTTCTCCCAAGTCTTGACTCAACTCGAGTAAAACCATCCTGTGCATTGTAATCACACACACTCTATGTCCTCCCCTACTTATTTGACTGACTGTCCCTAGCCTAGCTGACCTGTCAGACATAGAAGACTATCAGTAGTTGTGTAACTATAATAAAACTTTGTTAACACAAATTCCAAAATCAAGAGTGTATTAAATAATGTATTGCTGAACCGGGGACTCATGACTGAAGGTATTATGAATAATTTATTCCTGTTACGACCAACATATTGTTCACATTAACCAAGTGTTTCTCTTAAGTGGGTTTGTGTTAATGAGGTTTCCCTGTAACAGCCTAGCTTTTGATGTCAACAGAACTCACAGGCCAGTCTATCATACATAGGTGGAGGCACATCTAGGGCGGGGAAAGAGGAGGGGGAAGGGCAAGGGCCCATAAAGTAGTTTTATTTATTCTCTCCTGTAGTGTCTAGTGTTTGGCAATTTTTCGTGTTTATTTTATCAAAGTTAATGTTTATCATTTACCGATGAATGTCTTTTCCAGGCTTTGCAAGAGTTTATCACTTTATGCGGCAGCAAAGATGAGGCAGCCATCAAAGCAGTGGTTCCATTTTGGCCTAGGATGTACAGTAAAATTGCAATAGTAAGTTATGGTATTGTTCTCAAAAGCTTTTATGGAGTCCAGCGCACCATTTTTGAAGAAGGGGTGTGGGGAGAAGTAGAACTGAGGCCCCTTAACAATCCATGTCATAAAAGATGACTCATTAAGTGTTTGATAAAATATAATAATTTGGGTCGAAAGGCACAAATAGTGCAGCTTAGCTGTAAACCAAAGCACAACTTCTCAACCACTTTTTCAATGGCAAACCCCAAAGAAAAGAAGCTCTCAAAAGAGAGAACAAGAGTGGGAAGGGAGGAAAAAAAAACATTGAGCATGAGAAAGGGGCAAAGGAAAAAAGAGGTAATGAAGAAGAGAATGAAAAAGAGACAATAATTAAGGAGAGAAAAAGAGAAAGAAAACAGAGAGAGATAACACTTACTAAATCCAGTAGAAAAAGAGAAATAGGAAGAAAATGGAGTAATAGGTGAGGTAATTAAGGACAGAAAAAAAGGCGTTGCAAAAAAGACTGAGAGAGATAGTTGTAGCTAACAAAAAGCAAATAAAACACACATTTCTGCTACATCGCTGCCACATTTGCTGGAGATAGGAACTGCTAGTAATGCTGTGTGACTGTTATAAAATGCATGAGTCTAAAATGCAGTTGCTTATAAGATTTCTTGCGTTAAATATCATGGGATTGTTGTTCTACAAGTTCAGAAATAGTTTTCGGTACAGGATAAGAATGATAAGATTTTGGGTAATTTGGTGCAGTTTAATTTTTGTTCTGAAATAATTTTAAAAAACTCGAAAATAGTAAAGTTGCTTGCAGTTAAATTGTCAGCATCAGGTTCTTTACCAACTGACATGGGTGATCATGCTGCTGCACAATCTGCGATCTTCAAAAGCATTCATCAGTTCATGTGCTGTCGCCCCTGCATGCCCTTATAAATGGCTGACAAGAATCTTCTTGCATTGTCATTCTCTATCTCTCATTTCCACAGATCATTCTAGTAGTTACAACATGTTATAGTAATTAAATATAACATGATTATTATTCCAAAGTAGAGAATTTTGAATGGAGGATTTAGATCTTAAGGTAGCTCTTTGGTAAACGTGACATAGTTTATATGATCATGAAGCAGGCCTTTGCAGAATGTCACCCTCATCACAGCCTGCCTCTTGCGCTTTCATACCCAAGGGATCGCTTATAGCCCATGCCCATCTTCATGCTGGTCAACCTCTGCCCTTCTTACTTGGCAACATGCCTTCTGCTACTGCTCTTTCCAATCTGCCATGAAACTTGATATCAACTGTTTTAAGATAAAATGCTTTTTACTAGCCAATCTTACTTGATATTCAGATCTTTTAGGGTGCTAATAATTATTTTTTTCTTCTCTTCCTTGGTCAGTTAATTTTGAGAATCTTTCTTTGTTTTGAGAATCTTTCTTTAGTATTCTAGTTCAGAAACTCATGTTTGCTTCCTTGATGACTATGAGAAAGCTCACATCTGTATGTTAATACATGGAAGATGCATGCCCTCAAAATTTTGACCTTGATTGCCTCGCTGGTGCTTAGCAATAGACTTTTAATGCTTCTGATCTTTGCACTGCTATGGCCATCCTTCTTTGACTTCTTTTCAACAGTCTCCATTGCTGTTTATTATGGTGCATAGATATTTAAAGAATGACAGTTATTATACTAAAATAGTGATTAGCAATAGACTTTTAATGCTTCTAATCATTGCACTGCTATGGCTATCCTTCTTTGACTTCTTTTGAACAGTCTCCATTGCTGTTTATTATGGTGCCTGGATATTTAAAGAATGACAAGTTATTGTACTAAAATAGTGAACTTTGAATGCAGGATGTTGACCACAAGGTTCGAGAACTGAGTCACAAGGCCCTAGCTTCCCTGGCCAGCAGGGCAGGCAAGACTTTGGCGCCCCACCTCAGGAGCATCATGGGCCTCTGGATGATGAGCATGTGCGACACCTACCCAACTGTGGCTTCCGCTGCAAACTCTGCATTCACCAGCACGTTCTCAGTGGCAAAACAGACCGAGGCGATTCGCTTCTGCAAAAATGAAATTACTGAGGTATGAATGAAGTGTTCTTTATGTTTGTTCTAATTATGTCTAAGAAGTTTGAGGTTTACAATGTTTGTGTTCTGTGTCCCATACCAGATACTTCTGTGTGGGGTGGGGTATAAAGTGTCAGCTTTCATACATTCTATGCGTTGGCATATTCTTCTTTTTCTTCTTCTTCTTCTTCTTCTTCTTCTTCTTCTTCTTCTTCTTCTTCTTCTTCTTCTTCTTCTTCTTCTTCTTCTTCTTCTTCTTCTCCTCCTCCTTCTTCTTCTTCTTCTTCTTCTTCTTCTTCTGTGTTTACCTCAGAAAGGTGATTAGCATGTTGTAGTTTACAGCTAAGCTGTGATATCTGCACTTTCGGCACAACATATCAGATTTCAGCTTACTCTTACTTAGTCTTGACGACATGCTTGTTAAGGGGCAGTGGGTTTATTCTTTTTCACCCCTACAATAGGGCCATCACCCTGCAACACACACAGGGAGGACTTGACCCTGCAACACACACAGGGAGGACTTGACCCTGCAACACACACAGGTAGGCCTTGACCCTGTGACACACACAGGGAGGACTTGACCCTGCGACACACACAGGTAGGCCTTGACCCTGTGACACACACAGGGAGGACTTGACCCTTCGACACACACAGGGAGGACTTGACCCTGCAACACACACAGGGAGGACTTGACAAATGATGTAGCTTTGCTGATTTTTGGTTGCTTTTCTTTTCAATTGCTGAAAATTTTTTTTAAATGATGTATGGATTTCAGAGCTCTACTGGTAAGAACAACATATAATCCTGACCAGTTTTTACAAATAATCATGATCGGTTTTAACAATTAATCTTGACTGGTTTCAAAAGATAATCTTGACCAGTTAAAATAAATAATCTTGATCAATTTCAACATATAATTTTGATATAATTTTGACTAGTTTTTCTCATAAAAATTACAGAGAAGCACTTCACTTGATGTTAATGGCTCATGTGTTTCTGCTTGCAGTGTTTGATGAACTACATACTCCAGCAGACGTCTAGGACATTGAGCGATCCTTTGTGAGTAATGGTGGTTTGTTTCATGCTGTAGTTTTTAATAATCCTAGCTTGTACTTAGAAAGTAAATTGTATTTCATGAAAACAGAAACTTTTAACCCTGTGAAGACTTGATACGAAAAGTAGTTTTTAAAATTGTAGGTAAATAAATATTTAAGAAATTATTAGATACCTATGTAAAATAGTTGTTGTTTTGAAGAATTTTTTTTGAGGAATTTGCATAGGGTAATGACCCTTTAATAGGGCAGCATGATTAAATACAGTGGTGGTTGAGAGGCTGGCAGTAAGAACACAGTTGTTGAAAGACATAAAAAGTCGCTGCAACAAAGTGACAACAGTAGATGTCCTAGGGATGGGTCTGAGATGGCTATGGAGCAAGTTTTCTGGGACAGTGCCGCTTTTGATGGTCTTCTTAAATGCCCTGGACAGTTCAGTTGCGTCTGTCTTCTCAAGGCACCCTATCGACCAACACGTCCATGCATCAGTCTGGTATATTTAGATTTATCCATATCAGGAGGTTCCTATCAATAGGTTTATTTTCTTTTTTGTTTTTTTTTAGTTTAGCAGTTCATTTGTTTCTCCTAACTTAACATTAATTCTATTTCTTTTATTTATTTATTTTAACAGTTCATTTGTTTCTCCTAACCTAACATTAATTTTATTTCTTTTATTTATTTATTTTAACAGTTTTTTTTTTGTTAACTGAGTTAACACTTTGTTTATTTTTGTTAAACTATCGTATTTTTATTTATTTTTTAGTGTAGCAGTCTTTCTTTCAGTATTTTTTGTGTAAATGTTTTTTTAATTATTAATTTAACATAGAGGCTAATTTCTTCAACTCATTATCAGTTGTAGTTACAATTGTGAATTATTGTAACACACATTGTATCCTTTTTGGTTTTTGTTTTTAGAACTACAAGTGAGGAAGATATGGAGTCCAAGTACCAGAGGGTTGTGAGTTCAAGCCTTCAGGCTTTTAGCAAGCTCCTACACATGCTGCAGACAGACAGTGCCAATGACTCTGTGTTGGCATCTCTCAGCAAGCTCTTGGATAGTCCAGTTTTTTGGAAACATGCAAAATCAACAGTTCCACAGGTTGTTGTTCTTCACATTGATTTGATAGTTTATATGTTTTTCATACAATAAATGCCTATCATTGGAGTTTAAAAAGGATACCAAAGTTGTGAACCCCCACATGATGCTGCACCAGAACCAGGGCTTATACTGGTCAAGACCTGTCTACCCTGTCTGCAGTCATCCAAGAGACTTCAGAGTTCTAGTGCATCTGCCTGAGAGGCAAGGAACCAGCAGTATGCATACAAATAAGCAAGATCTGTAAAACGGATGCAGATGCAAAACTCAGGTCCTGGAACAAAGCCAAAGTCCAGAAATGGATGAACAACCAGGTCTTTCCATTGGGGTTTACAACCGGTGAACGCAAACAACAGACAACATTATTGAATGAATGAACCAAGAATTAACATCATTGCACTAAAGACATTCCTACATGTGCTGTGTCCCCTTTCTCAGTAGCCAACATAGAAGTCTCAGATGGTGGCATTGCTGAAGAACTAACTGCATGCCTGTGGGAAGCACTGTTAATGAAGGCAGTGAGGTCATTTCATGGGAGAAAACTTGGTTGATGGATGTAATTTACCCAGCCATTTCCTGGCCTGAGGGAGCTGCTGGGATTACAGTTTATTCACCCGTTCAGTGGAATGAGATAAAATGATGAAGATTATTGCTGGGGCAAAGGAATACATGCACTATGCTTGATTCCTTCCTTTTTTAGGTAATGAAGATAAAGTGATAGAAAAAGAAGAAATATGTATATTGTGTGAAAGAGACGGGCAGGAGTTTTAATCCCTCTATTCTTAGAAGTATTTTTGTTTTTTTGAAAGACAGATATTACACTTTTTAAAAACATCATTCGATCATTAAAATTTTTCTGCATTGTGTAATAATTTTCTGTTTGGTGTGGCCAGATAAAGTGTGGAGTCCTGAGTATTTTGTCAGCCACTTGCCAGTTGTATCCAGAAGCTTCCAGAAAAGTCATCAACAAGATTTCACCGTTCATCTTTTCCTGCTTAGACTCCACAGATCCCAATGTGGTATCACAAACCTGGGAGGGAGTTCTGTCACTGATCAGCTCTCATGAGGTAATTTATCCGCTAAGATAGTGATGGCCTGTATACAGCTACATTCAGCTATAAGAAAATAGTAGACAGTATTCGTTGGTCATGTGATGAGAAGCAATGTATTGGAGAACATTGTAATGACTGGAAATGTCAACAGTAGAAGAGGCAGACCAAGAAAGACGATGCTTGACCTCCTTGAAGCGATGGCATAGTGAAATATTTTCAGTGGAATTGATTAAAAAATACCAGGGGCCAAGATCTGGGCGGGGAACATAATTTTGATGGCTTGGTGGTCAGTGTGTTTACTTACCAGAGACAGTGGTATAATTTTCTTCCCCCAGCACATGCAGGATTATGTTGTTGTGGTTGTTAGAGTATGGCTCTGGTTTAAAAAAAAATGGATGCCAATTTTGAGAATTTTCTTGGCAGAAAAGAAGATGAGTAATTGAACTGACCATCCCAGTTCATATATTGTTGACTAGAATATGCGAAGGCCTAATCTTTCACACTGCAACATCATGAGATTGCCTTTACATTTTTTTGTATCTTGATTCACAAGCATCTGTCTGCCCTCATTGTATCAGATATTTTGGGCTTGGAATGGACTAATAAACACCCTCGAGCCCTCTCTGGCTGGATTAATCAATCATTTTGTCCCCTCTGGACTGCTACCTTGATTGGCACCTTTCCGTCTTTCCAGACTATAGTTATATTGCGCTATGAGGAGGCATGAGACTCACAGTCATGGACTGCTACCTTATGGTTTAGCATACTATCCTGAGATTTAACAAATCTCAGTTTTGATAGGAGACGAAGAAAGTAGATCCCGTATACCCTGTTCAGCCTCCAGATAAGTTATAATTAGGGCACCCATAATAGCTATGCCAGCCATATGCAAACCGCAGTCTTCCTTTGGTAAGGACGCCCTCTCTGGGACTTAATTACTTAATTAAAGAAACTATGGTTACAGCTGGTATTTACCACTACTTAGGGTGGTGTAGGAAAGGGGATTCTTGAACCTGTGATTTTAGGGCCACATGGCTAGTGCTGTTGCCACAAACTGTGCAGGTTAGGACATATTTTTGATGTCAGATGCAAAAATAAACATCCTTCCTAATAAACAGTCAATAAACATTAAGGATGCTTTGTTTTGCCCCCCGGGCAAAAAAAAAAAAAAAAAGATCACGGTACTGATTATCAAACCCAGGTGTCACTCATGAGAGCACAAACTTGTAACCACTTGGCCAGCTGCTCCTCAAATAACAGTATTAGACTGTTATGGAAAAACAAAACAAATAAAATTCAACCCTGCCAGATGCACTTATAGGGCCAAGTGGGAATCAGAGCATCCAAGGCACCAGAAAGATGATGAATTAAGAGCTCAAAGTGTAGGAGTAGAAATCTTCAGGCTTTGCACAGGACGTAACTTGCTGACATATCACTTAATTAGTGTAACTGGAATTGCTAAAATAATCACTTGGCATTTGCTACAAGGTGTCAGAACTATGTGGCTCAGAGATATTGCAAAGTTTACCCACTCCATTTTGGACATATATTTAAGGGTACCTGTTGACAGCCATAAGCTAAATGTTACAATCTTTGCTTATATTGTGGTTGATTGCTACAGTTAGAGAAGGATGAAGAACTTCTAACCAAAATGACCGATAGTTGGCTGACTGCTAATGCTCTGAAAAGATTGATTTCCAGATTGTTGCCAAGTTTTCTACTAGTTTTTCCAAAGGGACAGTGAAGGAAATATGTGATTTCCATTGGCACAGCAATAAAAACTTTTTTGGCAGATCTGGCTTATTTGTATGCAGACTGTATATTCCTCTCAGGCAGATCTAATTAGGGGTTTCCTCTAAAGTCATTTAGAGGAAACCCCTAATTAGTCGACTCTTGCCACATGCTTTTTAAGGAGGCAGTGGGTCTATTCTTTTTTCCCCCACAATAGGGCCCCGAAACCCACACTAGGAGACTAACTAACTAAAGAAGAAGCAGTTTTTTTTCATAATGTTATAATTAGTATTCACTTGTTCTAATTGTTTTACAGGAATGCTGGCAGCATGTTAACTGGCAGAAAGCAGTGTGGCCAAAGATCAAGCAGGTTCTGGAGAATGGATGCTCTGGCCAGGCGACAGTTGTGTGTCCATGCCTATTGCCTCTGTTAAGCAAAATACCTAAGATCAATTTTATCCACTTTTTTGACTCATTCCGATTGGGGTAAGTTAATAGTAAAAAGAGCTCGTTGTGTAGGTTCCGAGGTCCCATTTTGGGGGAAAAGAATAGACCCACTGCCTCCGTATCAAGCATTTCATAAAAGGCGACTAGTTGGGGATTTGTTTTCTGAAGTCGGAGCACATCTGCCAGATATGCAAAAAATTTAACAGCCTGCACACAGTTAAGCCAGATCTGCAGGCAAAATTCAAGTTCTGGAACAAGACTAAAGTCCAGAAGTAGTCGAACAACCAGAACTTTCTGCCAGAATTTACCGCCGATTTTCACTAAGAAGAAGACAAAGAAGAAGAAATAAGATGCATCGTGCATAAAGTGCTAGACCTATTCATAGACCAATGGGCGCTTTATGGATGATATGACCAGCATCACCTCAACAGGTTGGTCATATCTCAGCCACCTTTACCTCTCAGGATATTTCCTGGTACCTGTTTTCTGTTTTAATCTGAGTTGACCTGGGTGCCAAGGTCTTTAAAAAATAGCTGCCTTGACCTTGATGTGGATTTGAACCCTTGATCTTAGGGCTGGCAGGGGAGCATCTAGCTGTTATGCTACTGCTGCCCCTTAAGGTATATAATATATTTATCTTAAAATGCGGTGCTAATCTTTACCACTGGGGATCATAAAGGAACCAGAAAATAGTAACACTGTAACATACCCTGCATACCATGAGAGACAACACAGTAAGGTTGATGTGAAACTGGGTACTGCATCGTGCAGAAAAATGAGGTGCAAAAACCAAGTTTTGAACAAGCCTATAAAGGGATTGGTGTGAGTTATACAAGATCTGATTCGGATGAAAGCATCAAGCCTCCAAATGGCGCAAACACTAAAATTCAGTCACGAAAGTGACGCAAATAACCCAGACCACAAATATAGGCAGAGACTGTTAGCAGCCTCGGCTCTCTAGCAGCAGTCTGAAAGTGGTTGACCTTTTCATTTTTTTATTAAAAGGACTTGGACTTGGACTATACCAGATTTATAATACATAGAGAAATGAAAGATGAAGAAAAAATGAGGATGAGAAGAAATGCTAATGTAAATCCTTTTGCCTATAGAGTCCTTTTTCTTGAATTTTTTTTTTTTTTTAATGTTATGACACTGCACCTCTAAAACAGCTTTGACACTGGTTACAACTGTATAGTTTGTATACTTGGTATGATTATATGTACTGAAAAAAGATGGAAATATTTTTTTTGGGGTGGAAAGAAGCTTTTTTATCATTGTGATGTATCAATGATATCTCTTTTCTCCACATAGCTGTCAATAAAAACGTGTTTTTAATTGTCAGAGGGAAGTGAGGTAATTCTTTGCCCTGTTTGTGTGTTGTTGATGATTACTTCCCTCATCTATATATATAAAAATCAATGTTTGTGTGTTTGTTTGGTCTCTATAGACTCGGAAACTACTGAACCGATTTAGCTGACATTTTCAGGATATGTTTGTTGTGATACCGGATTTTGAACCGTCGTGGTTTGAAATTCAACCTGTCACTGTTAGAGATAGGTGACCACAATTTATGCCAAAATATACGCAACTAATATTCATAACTTTAGTGATTTCTAATTATAGCCACGTTAGTAATTGCGCATGCGCCGTATTTACCATTCGCCGGCGAGTTACGTGCAGCCAACGCCTTCTCTAATACTAATACATAGAGTAGGTCGTGGTACAGCAAACAAGACTATCTCTATATTTGCCACAATAACCATATTAAACACGATTTCTATTTTCTGTTTTTTTTTTCCAAACAACCTTCGATGGGGGGGGGGGGGGGGGGGGGGGGCAATCGAGGACTATCTCGACGTCGGCGCAGACAGTGACTGCGACATTAACTTCATTAACCGTGTTAGACACGTGCGATTTCTATTTCATTAATATATCTGGAGTATCTGTCTACGAGAAAACAATTGCCTGCGGTTTTGAATTGTGTTTTAATCGCGACACAGTGGTAGGGACACATATGTCTAATAGTTGTGTTCTCTTTTCGTTCTGATTAAGTGGCTGCTTGGTCGAATGGTTAGAACACTGGGTTCAAGTGCGGTAGACCTGGGTTCGAATCCGCAGTAGTTAAATTTTTTTTTTACCCCGGACTAAAATAATATCCTCATTTGCTCTGTCGTGGTGACAGCACTAGCCATGTTGCCTTAATATAATAAAAAAAAAACAAGTAAATAGGTAAACCATTTGATAATTAAATTTGACCATTTCGCATACTTATGATTGCATTGTTAAACTTTCCGATTGCATGGTTACGCTGAAATTTTATAGATTTTCATTTATTTTCATTTAGATTTAGTTATTTCATCTGTGTTGGAATTTTAAGCTGTGCTGTTTACAATGGCGTTCATTTCCTAATTATGGTGTTTTTTTCCTATGTTCATTTGCTTTTCAAGTGTTGTTTTTTTTGTAGCCCTTTTTAGTGATTTCTAATTATAGCCACGTTAGTAATTGCGCATGCGCCGTATTTACCATTCGCCGGCGAGTTACGTGCAGCCAACGCCTTCTCTAATACTAATACATAGAGTAGGTCGTGGTACAGCAAACAAGACTATCTCTATATTTGCCACAATAACCATATTAAACACGATTTCTATTTTCTTTTTTTTTTTCCAAACAACCTTCGATGGGGGGGGGGGGGGGGGGGGTTGGGGGGGGGGGGCAATCAAGGACTATCTCGACGTCAGCGCAGACATTGAATGCGTCATAAACTTCATTAGACAGGTGCGATTTCCATTGTCTTTCTTTTCTAAAAACCTTTGATGAGGGAGAGGGTACTAGGTGGATTTAGTTGTGGGGGTGGGGGGGGATCAAAGACTATCTCAAATTACGCCACAGCAACGCGTGGCCGGGTACAGCTAGTTGTAAATAAAAAGAAAGTTGCGTAGAACATGACTACAAAAATTTTTTGTCTTAGATGCTTGATGGTTGCAGCTTAGCAGCGAACATCACATTGCCTGCTTGCTTAGTGATCATAGGTTTCTGCCCCTTGGATTTAAAAAGAATTGACCAAGACTCCTCCAAATTATTTCTTATCAAAAACCTGTAAAAGTAGGTAAATCGGCTTTCTCAGGGTGACAGGGCTAAAGAAATTAACTTATAAAAGAAAGAGACAGGCTACCTTCTTTGTTCACATGACAAGGGGGGAAACTGGAGTATATCATGGCTGTGGGAAAGTTGGAGGGGAAGAGAGGCAGGGGGAGACCAAGGGAGACAATTCTAGACAATTTGGCATGGTATGGAGGATTATCTGTGGCAAACATTAGAAGTACATGAAACAGATATAGCTGACAAGACTACCAGTGCCACATGGCATGGACTATGAAATGAAGATTGTACTCTTTCTAAACAGTGCAGTTCTGTTATTTTTTTCTCATTTCCCAATTTGTTAACAACATCCAGCCTTAGAGAAGACAGTGTTATGAACAGCCCTCAAGAGTTGTCAGCCTTGGTACGGAGCTTCATGGAGTGTGTACAGTACAGTGTGAAACGTATAGCTGAAGATGAAGGCAGCACATCATCAGAGATTCGAAGTTTGATTCTGGACCAGGTTTGCTTTTGTGCTTCGTATGTTTTGGCACAGTGATTCCCAGTTAGCTAAGACCCCTTTTCTTCAGAGGTCTGTCACAGACCCCTTACTTTTCACCCTTTCCCCCTGAGAAGCCACAAAACCAACACTTCCAGTTTGGGTCCTGTTCCCCATAAATGTCACTTTTCCGACTTGTTTTACAAGGCACATGGTTAATGCTATTAACTGTTTTCACACCTGCGCAATTGTCAATGAGGTCAGGGATAAATGCATTAACTAAAACAGCATTGGGGAGGGACGGGAGGTGTGGGTTCCTTTGAGCCAAATAGCTGTATGAAAGCCAAGTTGACGTCATATTCTCCGGTAAGCCTCATTGATAGAAGTCACGGGGTCATAGCATAATTCACCCAATACATTTGTTTTCTTGCCCAGGGAATGTTTTCCGTTTAATACCTTGTTCATGTTTATTTATTACTTTTTAAATTTTTCTTTAAATATTTTAAAAACAAATTAAAACATTTAGATACATTATTCTTTAATACATTTATTCATGACATATGTAAAAAAAAAAAAAAAAGATTTTCTAGAATACCAATGTGGGCAAGACTTTAAAAAAAAATTGGTCATGTTCTAAGGTGAGAGGGTTAGGGATCCTGCTGAAGAACTTACTATAATTTATAAATATTTGAATCACAAAAAAACAAGTTTTTAAAATTTTTCTTAGGTGGTAATTGATATCACGGAGACCACCCCAAATAATTTTCGTCAGCAGATGGGAATACTATTTTAGTAGATTATGTTTTATTTACAGTATGTATAAATGAAAAACAGTGTATGAGTTGAGTTAATTATAATTAATACTTATCTAGTTGATTATGTAGTCTGTTGGTAACATTATTTAGTAAAGTAAGTAGTATATAACTAATGTTCACTCCAGTATGGCTCAGTTGTGTATAAGTAAAGTAAGTAAAAGATCCTTTTCATGCCAGTGGTATATTGGGCATATGATGCTAGACTGATATTTGTGTAGACCAATCAAAACTCCATGGGAAATGTGATCAGCATTAAGCTGACCACCTTTACTTCCCAGAACTTTATCTTGTACCCATTTTAGGCTGGGTCTACCTGGGAACCAAGGTAATTAAAAAAAAAATCAGATTTGAACCCAAACCTTTATAGTCAACAGTATATTGTCAAGACAGTGTTAATTAAAACCATATCTACTGTTTTGCAGGTGTTACTGGTTGTGCAAGCATCACTAACAGACTCTAAACCAGCTTTATCAAAAACAGATTTATTCCCTCGTCTGTGCCCGCTGCTCTCAGCTGTTTCAAAAATTGACACCAGCATTGAAGTCGAGTTTTGGAGGGAGCTGTCTTCTTTTATACGTGGCAGACTTTTAGCAGAGTTTGTTTCGGCAGAGAAAAATATTCAGGAATCTGTAGAAAGCAGAGGAAGAGAGCCAGTGATCTTTCCAAGATTGAAATTGTTGACTGAAGGATTAGTTTACCAACAAATTTCTACTTCCAGTAAAATAGAAAGAGTGAGATTTGCAACAGAAGAAAACAAAAATCGTTACAGAGCAAATTCAAACAGGCAAAAGCATAGCAATTCAGATTCAGCAGAAAATTTTATCAGTGATATTTTTGTTATAGTTTTCCAGTTGGCATCCATTAAGGAACACACAGCTCCCTTATTCTTTAGTTTATTCAAAGAATTATGTGCGATACATATACCAGATAAAGCTGCCGAAAGACTCAGCAAGAAGGATGTAGTTGCTGACCTGGTGACCTCAGAATTGGGGACAAATGAGCGGATAGATTTTAATAACTTGACTGGAGATAATGTTAAGAAACTCAATCTGTCAAATTTCAATACATCAGTAAATGTTAACGAGAATGAATTCAAGAATTTCATTTGTGATCATTTAGTGAAGATTCTTCTCTACACCCAAAGGAAAGAGGATGTAAATACACCTTTGAAAGGACAGTTCACTGATGATGTTTTGTTATCATTTTTTGCTTTTATGGCACATGTTGATGTCGAGAACGGGGCCCAGATATTATTTGAAGTGTTACATGTAAGTAGAATCTGTTACTTTATTGTTGTCATTAATTTTTTTACGTTTACATTTATACCAATTTTTTTAAAAATAGTGATTGGTTTCATTTCATTAATGCATCAAGTATATGGTGCTAGACCCGATTTTTAATAGGCCATCAGGGCCTGGATTTGTGATGTGGTTAAAAATCATGCCAGCTGTCTTTACTTTCCCTTGATATTATCTCCAGTTTGAAGCTTGAGTTGACTGCATCATGTTGTGAAAAAAAAAAGTCTGCTCGGTGGTGATTTAAGCAAACATCTTTAGACCAGTAGGCACTTTTTATCACTGCGCTGTTTTGCTCTTCATAGAAAAATTGTAGTTTTAGTGCCAATTTTTATTATATATTTATTATCTTTGTGATAAAGTTTATTAATGATTATTATTATTGGTAACATTATAATCTTTTAGCTGTAAGATTTTCTTTTTTTCTGACGACATCTAGATTATTTTTATTATTATAAAACATTAACCCGGATTTCAGGAGATGAAGAAATAAAAATTTTGCCTCAGAAAAATTAGTGCTAACCTGGGCCAATAATTCCTGCTGGGACCAAAATGGTTCATGTTAACCAAGTGTTTGTCTTAAGTTTGTGTCAACAAGGTTTTACTGTACAAGGTCCGACAATTAAGTAATGAGACTAATTCCATAACAATAAAAATCATCAACAGTTGAAGATCTAACCTGTATTTTATTCAAAGTAAGCGCTTTGTGCATTGATACAGCAAGTGGCACTATCTAACAAACACTGTTGTTATGGCCCTTAAGTTGATGTTACGGCCCTTTGGATGTCATCACTATCGTCAAAGGAGTGTCCTTTCAATGTAACTTTAATTTTTGGGAATAGAAAATAATCACAGGGAGACAAATCTGTAAAATAGGGTGCATAGTTGAGAACACAAACTCCTTTTAGGGCAAAAAATTATCGTACAACTACCGCCCGGTAAGCCGGTGCATTGTCATGAAGAAGGTACAAACCAGCAAGCAACTTTTTTCTTGCCCAAATTGTGCACTCATATTTCACAAATGGTCTCTCTGTTAACACCAAATTCATCTACCATTATCCTAATAATGTATAAAAATAAAAAAATTAAAATTATCTTTTTATATCCATTCTCTGACTTTTGCAATGAGATCCTTATTACGAACAGAAATTGGGCTTCCAGGTCTAGTTGCGTTAGTAATCACTTTCACACCACTTTTGAATCATGAATACCACCTGAAAATCTATGAACAAGATAAACAATTATCCCCATAAACTTGTTGCATCAATTCAGCTGTCTCAATGGTGCTTTTTCTGAGTTTTAAACAGAATTCAATGTTAGCTTTCTGCTCCATGCTGATTATGTAACAGTGCACCTCTGACTATGTTAACAAAATGGCTGCTTGTTTGCTGTCTGCTTTTCAGGCAGCGATGAAAAGTTGTCAGACCATAGATGAAGGTTGCCTCTTTGGATACCATGCTTTGCTTCATAGATGGCCTTTTTGTCTTGACCATAATTAAATCAGTCTGATTGCTTAATTGTCAGACCTTATATTATGGTGAAATACATTTTTCTTTATGGCAAGTTTAATTTTATGTTTTTGCTATTTATGACAGTTGTAACTTAGCTTTTATATGTTAATTTGAAAATTGTAGCATTTAACAATTTTAAAAATGTTTTGTTCCCATCTTGTTCTTGGTCTACCTCATGCTCTCTGTCCCTGTTTTTATTTGGTGATTGCCTTCTATGATATGGTTTAATTGTTAGGATTTGAACTGACTCCAGCTACATAGTTTTGCGGTCTGTCAGGATCTTTGTCTTATAGGCCTTGCTTGTTAGTTAGTTAGTTGGGTTATCATCATTGCACTCCAGACATGTCCATAGGTGCTCAGATCCTCCCCTCAGTATGAACCCCAACGTCCGATAGCTAATAGTACCAGTTATATGTGGATTAACAAGTCTTCTAGTGTGTCTGGTGTTCATCCCGTTTTTTGCTATGCCGATCTTAATTCCCATGACTGCCATGCTGTGTGTCGTTAGTCAGTGTGTCACAGCCTTCTGTTTTTCTTGTACCGCCAATCATTTCTAACACTGATGTTTCTTTATGCCAGGGTGCTAACTTAACATCTTCTCTGTTGATCTCACCCTGTCTCTCTTCCCTCTAACTTTTCTGTTGTCATGACATACTCCAGTATTCCCATCTGTGGGCACATTCAGCAACAATTTAAACTAACAAATATTTGATGTCTCCACGAGGGAGGGTTGGCTGCAATGTATCCCCTGCTTCTTCTTTTTTAAAGTCCATTCAATGTAGCATTGTTAGTCATGTCTGCCCACAACTTTCTGTCCTGTATACTGTCAGTCAACTCTGACACATATGATCCTCTCCTCCAGCTTTCCTACTGACATAATGTACTCCAGTTTTCTCCTTCTCATCATATGAGCAAAAAATGTAGATTGTCTCTTTCTGATTTTTGGCAATCAATTCTCTTCATGAGTCAGTTTCTTTCAAGACATCTTCATTAATCTTTTCATCTGTCCAGGGTATTCTCATCATTTGTCTATAAAACCACATCTCCACAGCTTCCTAAAAAGTTTTCACTATCCATTGCTAGTTGGGAATATTGAATGGTGAAGTCCCAGTTTCTACCATGGTGAGAATCTGGTATGACTGTCAGAAAGCCATGAGAACGATCTTTTTCCAAACCACCCACCATGGGAATTGAACACTGGTAACTGTTGAGTATTTCATTATGAAAAGATTTAATTAAACTCTAAGGTAAAACACTTCTTTAACAGTATATAATTATTTTCTCAAACAGAACTTAACGGAACCGCTCATCACATGCCAGTTTATCGAACATCTCCTGGACCATGTGAAGTTTGTGCCTGCTTGCACACGTCTTGTTGCAGGAACTGAGTTGGCGGAGAAGATAGAGCAGCTAACAGTGTCAGTGACTGGTAAAGATCAGCTCAGCAAAGATGAGGAGAAAACAACGGATGTGTCCAATGCTGTGTGGAGAATGTTGACTTCTGTTGTATCTTCTCTTGATGAGAGTGATAGTAAGGGTTCCAATGACTTTTTCTCATGAACTTTGAACTCTTGAGTGTATTTTTTTTAAACTTGCTGTTGGCTGCATGAGGGCTTTAGAGAAATTTTGTGTTACATCTTCATCAGTCTTCAGGGTGTCCCATACGTTATCATATGAAAAATATGTCACCAGCGCCATGACAAGCATATCTCCAGCTGTGTTCATATGTATTCTTCAGCAGTTGAAGGCACACATCAAAATGTGTTTTCAAAACAATGGTATTTTACCTAAGTGTGAAAAATGGTTGGACACCCTCTATTATGCCATTAATACATCCAATCTAACTGGCATTTTATTCCTCCACTTCTCATTATCTTTCATCTTAGGGTTTATTTTTTGCATCCTCACTTACTCAGACCATTTCTTTCCCATTTCAGGGCCTGTTGGGCAAATTTTTTTTTTACATCTTTGCTGGGCCCTAGAATGTTTGTCTTATAATAGAAGGCTTAAAATATTGACAGTGGCAAGCACAGTTATCTGATGGACTGTTGTTCAGAGACCAGAGATCCCCACTCAGCTCAGGCTAAAAAGATATAGGCCTAGCTCCATATGCCTACTGCACTGCACCACTTGCGTGAAAATGGTTCTTAAAAATGTCTCTTCTTTTTCTTAGACTTCACGGGCTGTAAACTCTGGCTGAAATTTCTAGTTGTTCATCCACTTCTGAACTGGTCTTGTTCCAGAATTTGAGTTTTGCATGTACATACGTTGTACAGATCTGATCTTATGTGTATGCAGACTGTTGGTTCCTCAACTCTCAGGCAGATGTACTCTGACTTGGGAGGAAGAAACACCGCTAATTAGTTGCTATTTATGATATGCTTGTTAGAGGCGCATAAAGTCTTTTTGTTATTACCATCGAAATAGGGCCCTGAAACCCACTTGAAGGTATGAAATAAGAGGCAGTGGTTCAGAAGTCAACAACAACAAAAAATCCTAACCTAAACAGTGTGTGGCAAAAGCATTAGCCATGCTGCCCTAAATCCTCAGGCTCAAAGATCCTCTGCCTACACTGCAAACGTGGTAAATACAGGCAGTATTTGGCAATTTTTGACATTTGATCAGTTTGAGACACCTTAGGTAAAGGTAAAGTCGGAAGGTGTGAACCAGCGTCATTGCACATGGTTATAAACCATAAGTACTCTGCCACCAGTATGGACAGCTGATAAGAATTGTCCGCCTGTGTCGCCGTTCGCACGTAACTCTGTAGCTACAGTGACGTTCCATTTACACCAGAGTGTCAACTCTGGTACCCATTTTGTAGAGGCTGGGTGAACCCTGGGAGCCGCCCGGTTTCGAACACTGACCGTGGGCTGCTTCGAGTCTCAGCTGGATTTGAAAGCTAGCCTCTTATCGACTGAGCTAACGCGGCTCCCTAAAATACCTTGGGTATGAAGCAAGGAGTTTTCAGTAATTTACTTTCTCTGGCACATTGCAAGAAAGGGAAAACTAGAATACGTATGACATATGATGGTCTACGGTTAATTTCTCTATGCAGCTTACTTATTACACATTTATAGCTAATCTTCTCAAATTAGAAGTGACCATTGTACCTTTGAATGGACTCCGCCCTCAGAGAAGAATGTAACAATTTTCTCAAATCTGTTTCAGACCATTTGTTCTCACAGTCCTGCCTGGATGCTGTAGTCACCAGTTGTTTGACGACCCTTCAACAACTTCACACTGCTGATGATGGCCAGAGAGTGGACACAGCCTCCTCAGTTGTCGATTTGGTGCTGTCTTTGTTGGCTAAGCATAAGGTAAAGAAAGAAGTAAGGATCTTTTTCCCACCAGCGGCACATCGGGTATGTTATGCTAGACATATTTTATAGACCAGTCATTATTCGGAGTGTGATGTTGACAACAGGTGAAACATAGAGAACAACTAAGGCAATTTATAATAAACTACAGACATTCATTAACTAGTGCCTGCGCACAATAGAGGGAATTAAATGGTATGCTAGAATCACAAATGTAGAGCTTTAGGAGAGAATTAGCAAGCTCCAGTCGACCAAGATGTGAAGAAAAGACACTGATGTTGGATAGGACACACACTGGGAAAACAATATAACAGTTTAACTAGAATGTCTTTGCACTGAAACCTACAGAGGTGTAGCAATACAGGAAGGCCAAAAAACACATGGAGAAGGGAGCTGGAGAATAAAGTTAGAAAGATGGGAAGGACATGGGGAGAGCTGCACGCGATAGCAAAGGATTGAACGACTTGGCGTGAGTTGGTTGAAAGTCTATGCTCCATTTGGGGCTAGAAAGGCAGAAGAAGGTGTTGACACCATCCAGCAGGTCACCTTTTTTCCCCCCAAGACCATTACCTAGTATCTAAGCCAATTTAATCATTTTAAACATCTGTCTGATGTGGATTTGAACCCAGGATGTTTATGCCAGCAGGCGAATGTCTAGCCACTATTCTGCAGAGGCTTCCAAGCTTAAAGTAATATTTCTAAAAATAACCTTGCAGAGTGACTCTTATAATAACCTTGCAGATTGACTTAGGAGCTGTGCCCATCCACAATCTCATGTGTCTTTTATCGGTTTTTTTTCTATTCTATTGTACAATACTTTTTTCTATAACTCTTTATGCACTTGTCTTGCCAGTTTTTACAGTGAACTAGTTTTTTAAAATTATTTTTTAAATAAATGGGATACATTATTTGTCAGTTTTTTTATTTGGAAATTCCCAGATTAAACAATATTTTTCTGCTGCCTTGCATCTTCCAAAATAGCACAGACTCTCAGCCAGCTTTTGCCCAGTTGTTAAAATCTAGACTTGCTTGGTTTCACCTTGTTGCTTCTCTGGTCCTTTTTTTTTAAACACTAAAAAAGAATAGACCCACTGACCCTTAACAAGCAAGAAGAGGTAGGAAATGAAAAAGAAGAAGATAAAGAAAAAGACAAAAAAGAAAAGACAAAGAAGAGGATGTGAAGAGAAGAAGACAAAGAAGAGGAAGAAGAAGTAAAGTTGATGGACCCATTTCCACGCTAAGGGCTATATTTGTCATATTAATTACTGGCTGATGAATGTTATTAGTGTTAGTTTCATTTTCTGTCCTGCAGATCTCCATGCACCAGAAACTGGGAGAGCTTGTTCTGAGTCTGCTACAGCTGTTGCTGTCTGCTGTTGTACGGCCTGTGGAAGGTACTGATGTATGCAAGACAGTATATCAGGGCTTCTGTATCATCCAAAATCTGACATCCTCTCTACTTTTTCTACTTCAACTCTCTCATTCAGTCTCTTTCCCTCCACCCTCTCACTTTATGTCACACCGTCTCTTGCTTTTTTCATCCATTTTTCTTTCTTTCTCCCTTTCATCCAGTATATTTCACGCTCTTCCATTCTCCTCTCTGTTCCTTCTCTGATTGCTCTCTGTATCCGTTTCCATTTCTTCCTTTCATTCTTTCCCTCCCCCCTTCTCTCTTATCCCTCCTCTCTTTCTTTCTGACTATCCCCTTCTCTGCCCTTTTCTAATTATGAATATCCCGCCTCTCTCACTATCCCTATCCTTAAAATAGTGGTGGTATGTTGAGTTGTGTACAGCGAAGCTGCACTGCCTGCACCTTTTGTCTCAACACATCTGATGTTGCCATACTGTTAGCCTACTGTTGATTAGTCACTTTTTAATGAAATTAAAGTTAAATGGCAGTGAGTCAGTTCTTTTTCCTCCCAAATGGAGCCCTGGAAAGTATATTTAAATGATAGCAGAACCAAAGCTGCTAAAATCAGAACCTATTCAAAATGTGCAGAAGTTAATCAAAAGGTTGTGAAGTTTATAAAGAACATTATGTTGGCCTAGCTGGAGAAGCAGACGTAGCAGCAGCGAAAGGTGCTGGAGTGTTCAGGGGGAAGATGTAAGCATTTTCTGTGTGCTTTTTCTAATGCGTTATATAAGTTGACTTTCCTTTCTTTAAGGCTGCCCTTGATGCCATTATTCTATATTTTGTCTGGTCTTCCCTTCGCTCTGTGTTTATTATGTTTCTTCAGCATGGCTTCTGTGACAGTTGGTACCAGAGCATTTTTGTCAATGATTTGATTTGATTCAAGAACCGACATCACAGCACTCGGGGGCATTCCCATAAGCGCTGTGTCCCCATCTTCAGCAGCTAGTGCAGAGTTCTGATACTAATGGTGCCAGTAGCATTCCGATTAAACGTCCGTCTTGCCTTTTCTCTGAGCCTCGAGCATCTGCCAGAACCCCTCGTCACACCCCATTGCATCAATCTCACCAGACTATGGTAATCCATCTGCTCCTCTGAACTGTACATGCTCTCCCACAAGGCACTAACCACGTCTGCCTTATCATGCATCAATATTTCACCAAGTTGTGCAGAGCCAGCAAGTCTGTCCACCTGTTCATTTCCCGATACAGCGGCGTATCCTGAAGAAAAAATCCTCACCCGTGTCCTCCGCGGTGAAGCATGCATGTCCTGACCTTCCTCGGCATGCTTTCTGAGTCAGTTACAATCACGATGTGTGTGTGGGGTGTTCTCTAACCAGCGGAAAGCTGCAGTGACCACCTCCACCTCCATTCTTAAGCAGGATGTTGTGGTATCATATGCTAGGAAGCATTACTCTTTTTTTTCCGCATAGCATTTTTGTCAAATGGCCAAACTATCTCATCTGGTGCTGTTTGATGAATTGTGTAACAGGCTTCAGTCCCTAATATTTTTCTGATCTGATCATTGTAATGTTATCACTTCTTGTTACTCTGGCTGCTCTTCTAAGACATCTCATTTCTATTGTTAGATTTTTAGCTCTGACATAACAAGCTTTACAATAAATTCTTCTTCAGTGTTAGCCTCAAATGGATAGTTAGCAGCACATTGTGTTGTGGCTGAACAGCTAGGGTGTGAAATCTACTTTTCGACCCAACACATCCAATTTTAACAAACCTCTAACTAGTTGCCTTTTTTGACATGCTGCTTTGTGGATTGGGGGGGGAGGGGGGGGATACGCAAATGATCTACTCATTTTCTCCATATATTGAAACCCACACGGGGATTACATTAAAGGATAAGTCAAAAATAATTGTCTTCTGTTTTCTTGTCACATTTAGAGACAAATTCAGAGGTCCTGAAGAAGCTGATGTCTGCTTGGCTGGCTGGGTTGAAGGTCATTCTTGAGAAGAAGTCAGACATGGAGATTCAGCAGTTTGTTCGACAGTTTTGTGCTGTCGTCAAACAGTTCATTCAGACACAAGTGCACAATTATGAGACGTGGGTTTATTGTTGTATTTGTGTGTAAAAGGCATCTAAAAGCCAGAGGATCTATTTTATAGTTTTGGTTTTAATCCTGTGTGGCTCAGAAAATGCAGATTTTTCTGTGTGTATAAATGCAGGTGTGTATCTTTGTGTAAAGGATTGCATTTGAGTAAGCATGTATGCATCTCATGTAACGAACACATTTTATTTTCATTTATTCGAGGATGTATGTACATGTGAATATGTGTATGTATATGTGTGCATATTTATGTGTGTGTAATTTATGGAGTATGTAAGAAAGTATGTATGGTTGGATGCATTATTTATGGGTAGATAAATAAATGAATGAATAGATGTATGTTTATATGCATAGTTGAGTATAAGCATTTGCCATCCATGCTTTTGTGATTTTACCTTATATTCATATTATTTATATTGCTACGACTATAACAAGCTTTGTAGATAAAACACAATGGATGTGTGAAAGATGGGTATTTGGAAGGGCTGAATGTAAAATTTAAAAAACCCTTTAGAAATAAAGTTTGTTTGTTTGTTAAATGAACAGCTGGTGGTTTGGAAAAACATGGCACTAACTGTTGTTCCCCCACAACCTTTGGATTATGAGATACATGGCTTACCTAGTTCCCCCCCCCCCCCCCTCCCCCCCGAGATGCCCTACCTGCATTTGTGTATGCTCAGAAAATACCTTAGCCAGTAAACCTGAACTACAAAATCCAGCTGATCGTGATCAAATCTACAATTCACTTGACATGGATCAACTATCTTTGCCACAGGAACACTTTTAAAAAAAAGTGGATCATCACCCCGCTGGAATTCCCCCCCCCCCTCCCCCCCCCAACCCTTTAAAAAAACCATTTTTACACAGGCCACTAATAAAATCATGGAACATTTATTTCTCTACAATTTTAACACCCCCTTCCCCCCTTCCCCACAATATGTTAAGATATATGAAGGGAGTGATCAGGAAACACAAACAAGATGAAGCATTAAATGGAATTTATTCCTTGGGGCCTTAACTCATTTGTATCTGGTGAATCATGTCATGACCTCTATCACTGAGGCTTATGGAAAAATTTGACTTCGACTTGGCTTTACAAAAAGGTGTTGGGCTTAAAGGACTCCACCACCGCTATTTTTAGTTAATATACTCATATCCCCACCTGCTAAATATTTGTCCAGGAGCGAAACCAGCCAGTAGCATTAACTACATGTCTCATAAACAAGTCACAGTAGACAAGTTGCAAAAGTGACATTTTCAGGGAATTGGACCGAACCGGGTGGTTGGTTTTATGGCTTTTTGGTGCAAAAGGGTGATAGATAAATTATGTACCTATATATTATGTATGGAGAGATCAGTAAATGATTTAGTACATTAATGTTGGGTAAAGGAGACTCCTCCATTGGGAGGTGGCAAAAAAAAAAGGGGAAAGAAGAAAAAAGATGTTGGATGTTAGTCACCATTCCAGATTAATGGGAAGTGGGTGGCTCCATAACTATACCTGTGCCGTCGAAAACCACACAGAATGCCCATCACTGTATAACGGGAAGATAGAGGGAGAAAAAAAGGAGGAGGATTTGAAAGAGGTAAACATTAATGATATTAAAGGACAAGATAACAGTTATGATTTACATTTGAAGGAAAAATCATTAACCAAATCAACACATTTTTGGGGGCAGACATAAAATCAGTTGGAAAATGCATTAAGAGCTTGATAGGCCAAGCGAAAGCTGCATTGTAAATGACAATATGAATTACTTTCATTTCCTGTCAGAGATTTTTGAAATGTTATATCAAACCCGATATGCAGTATGGCAGTGAGACTTGGAATCTAAATGAGCAAATTAGAAACAGCAATTAAAAGACTATTTCCCTTCCCTTGTGTGTTGCTGGAGCTTAGAGTTTAGGGAAATGGTTTCATGATACAATCATCAGTGTTTATCAGGTTCAGTTTCTACGATGCAGATTTACTTTTGAAAAGAAGGCAGTTTTTGTGTCATATAGACTGTGGTATGAAAGTCACACCAGGGAAGAGATTGGGGCCACTCAATATTTATGTGGTCAGCAGCAGATACATTGCAGCCAACCTTCTTGATGGAGATGGCACATTTTTGGGGAGCATGGATTAAACGACTTCAACAGTATTTTAGAAATAGGGTATCTTTCCTGTAGATTTATTACATTTACTATGGTAAGAAATGTACGTGTAATTCGAGCACATTCCAGTGCTTGTATTTAATATATAGATACTGTTGATAATTTTAAATATACATGTTAACAGATGTATGAATGAAATGATCTATGAAAGGACGGAGAATAGATGGGCAGAATTTTTAATGGGCCTGTGTGCCCATTTCTCAATTCCTTTTTTTCCTCATACCTTTAGGCGTATTGGGAATTTAGGGCTAGACCTATATTTTTATAGACCAATTGGCACTTAGGGGTGATGTGGTCAGCATCACGCCAACCTTCTTTATTTCCCTGGAATGCACCTGGTACTCACTCAAGGCTGGGTCAACCTGGTAGTCGAGTCCGGCTCCGTCAGGACGTGAATCCACGACCTTCTGATCTGCAGGCAGGCGTTTAGCTGCCAATGCCGCGGCGACACCCCCCCCCCCCCCCAATTCCTAACCCTTTGAAAATAAAGTTTGTTTGTTTATTCCCTTCCTCTAAGGGCTCTGATCACACATGGGCACTATTTTTTTTCTTCTCTTTTTCAGACTTCAGAGTGTTGGCCAGATTGTGGGAACAACTCTCAAGACTATTGCATCCCCTGCAGCAGATGTCAGAACTGACGAGGATGAGGTCAGGGAAGCTAACAGCCAGCTACTGACAAATGAAGAAGATGGTGTTGATGTAGACACCCTCACAGTCTCCCTGGATGAGCTGTTGATACTTGAGCCTGCAGAAGTTGTGTGTTGGAAGGAGGTGAGTAGACTGTTGTTTGTTATACATTAGTGGTTGTACTCCCCATTTGGGTTCTGAGGCCCCCTATTTTGGGGGGTAGAATAATTGACTCATTGCCCCTTATCAAGCATGTCATGAAAGTGACTACTAAGGGTTGGCTAAAATCAGATGTTTTGTGTTGAAAGGAGCAGATAGCACAGCTTAGCTGTAAACAGCAACAACTGCCCTTTTAATGGTAAAAAAGAAGTAGAAGTAGAGGTATTTTTTTTTTCGAGGTGATGGGTATGTTTTCTTGTTTCTTGTGATACATTTGATTTGTATTGGAATAAAGTAAATATTTTTGTTTCTTGTGATATACATTTGTGGTTTTTCGCTTGATGGGGGTGAGTAGCCTGTTGTTTGGGTGTTGCAGAAGTGTAGTGGCTAGGCGCTTGCCTACAGCCCAAAGGTCTTGAGGCATTGTCCAGTTTTAAAAAAAAATTTGACTTTGGTTTCAAGGTTGACCAAGCCTTAAAATGGGCACCAGGTAATTTTCTGAAAAGTAAAAACGGCTAGCATGATGTTGATCACATCATCCACTGAGTGCCGATCGGTCTGCAAAAAAATGAACATATCATTTTATGTCTGATGTGCCACTGGCATAAAACAGATCCTTTACATTTTACTTAGCCTGTTTCTTGTGATACAGTTGAACTCATTTGGTTTCGTAAATTTAACAGAAACAAGGATTAAATGGAGGAGGATGATTAGAAGGAGGAGGGTGGATGGATGATTAGCAGAAGGAAGATGGAAGGATGATTTAGTAAGAGGAGGATTGAAGCACAGTTCAGTGGAGGACAATGGAAGGACAGTTAGGAGGAGGATGAAAGGATGAATAAGAGAAGAATGAAGTTTGAAGGATGAATAGGAAGGGAAGGAGGAGGATGAAAGGACTTTTAATAGGAGGATGATGGAAGGATAATTAAGAGAAGGAGTATAGAGCAATAATAAGGAGGAGGTGGATTGAAGAAGTGGCAGATCGTTTATATGTTTAATTTGACCGACACAGTTGGACTACAGATTGCTTCGTCATCATTGGATACTCCCAATACATCTGTGTCATAAATTAAACAGGGTTTCAGAGATTTATACCTAGGGATTCTTATCTGAATAGTGACACTTTTAGAGTCACTGGGTGTTAATTGCTCAGTATGCAGTCCTGGAGGGTTCATCTTCACTCACTTATTATCTTTTGTCTTTGTGTAACTTGTCTCTTACAGTCAGTATCTTTTTTGTTGCCTTAGGTTTATGAATACCTCTACATGAGCGGAACTCTGGACAGCCTGCCTCGCCCTTCACAGCCACATACAGCAGAGACTCTCTCCGTGCAGGCATTCCTAGTCAGGCTCCTCCACAACATGTGTGTGTTGAAACGTGGCCTGGAGCTTCTTTGTGGCCAGAGCCAGGGTGTAGAGGTCCAGCAGTGGACCACCACACAGCTACAGGCTGTAGCACAGCTGTGCCACGGGCTGCTGATTGTGGAAACTGCAGGGAAATTGAAACCGCAGGTGGGTGTTTAGTTCTTGTTGGTGCTAGAATTGGCTGCATGCATGAAACTTTATGTGAATGTTTAATTCTTGACGTGGCGTCCGTGGCTTAGGCGTTGCAAGTCTGACTCATAATTCCAGCGTAGCGCGATCAAAACCTACTGCTGGCTGCGTGGATTTGTATCATTGTATGGGGAGTCGCAGGTCGACCCAGCCTAAAATGGGTACCAGGATGTATGTCCTGGGGAAGTAAAGATGGCCGGCATAATGCTGACGACATTAACCTCCTAGTGTCAATTGGTGTGTAAAAAAATATGGGTGCTCTTCCCATATGCCTGATGCGCCTAAAGGTGGGAAAAGTGATGTTTACTTTTTTTTTTTTACCTTCTTTAATTCTTGGACAGCGCCAGAATCTCCTGTGGAAATGAAACCTTAGGTGGGTGTGTAGTTAGTTCATTTTCATGCTAGAAACTCTGAGGAAAATAAAACCTGAGTGTGTAGTTCTTGTTGATGCTTGAAACTGCTAGGAAAATTATGAAAATGAAACCTGAAGTGTGTGCTCAGTTCATTTTGGTATGGGCAACTGCTGGAGAAGTGAAACCTTAAGTGGGTGCTTCGTTTTTAATGGAAAAAAAAAGTGAAAAAGTTAACTGTCTGTATTTATTCCTTATTAGTGTGATTGGGGGGGGGGGGGGGGGGGTCATGAGCCTGAGAATTTAGAGCTGCATGGCTAGTGCTGCCATCTTTAATTTTGTCCCCAACAGAAAAACCTCATCACCTCCCCGGGGATCAAAACTGGGTCTCTTGCCTGAGATCCTGGCATTGTAACCTCTCGGCCAGCCGCTCCTAGTATACTGAAGTGCTTAGTTTTACAGGTACTAAAAACTGCTATGGGGTAGTTAAATATGTGCATTTCCCTAAATAGCTTTTTGATGAGAGATTTAAAAAAAAAATTCATTTTACCCTTAAAATACATATGCTGTTATAAACTTGAATCTTTACAGGAACTCAAAGGATTTCCCAGCACCATCTTAGCAGACTTACAAACAGACATCTTGAAATGTGTCAGTAGTCTCAGCATGGAGCATTTGTCTTTTGTGGTGGATCTGGCTACTCAGAGGTAATCAGCTGAGGCTATTTTGCAACCTTGTTCTTCCTCTTCATCTTCGTGCTCACCGGCTGTAAACTCTGGTGAGAACTTTGTCCACTTCTGGACTGCAGTCCTGTTCCAGAACCTGACTGTTGCGTGCATCCGTTTGACAGATCTGAGTCATTTGTATGCAGACTGTTGGTTCCTTGCCTCTCAGGCAGATGTACTCCGACTTCAAAGGAAGCTCCCACTTAGTCGACTCTTACGACATGCTTTTGGGTAGGCAGGGGGTCTATTCTTGTTTTCCCTACAAAAGGGCCTTGGAACCCACATGGGGGAGTTATGCAACCTTGAAAAATTGTACTTTTTTCATGCTTTTTTATGTTATAGAAGCTACCACACTGAGCTGCTGTGGTATTTTATGTAGCTCCCACTGACCAAATATATGCTCTGGAGCTCATGCACTGTGCTGAGGCACAATCCTGCTGGAGACAAATAAAAGTTAAACTGACTAGAAAAGCTCGACATAGACGGCCTGTGTTTTTCATACCATTTGTTATCTGTTTTGTCAGGTCTGACTGGACTTATTCTGCTTTTTGTGTGGGCATCAAACACATTCTGGAGCTAGCACTGCAGTCACAATCTGATGAGGCAAATGTTTCATCAGCACTTGCATTGTTGTCAGTAAGGACAAGTTTTCTGCCAAGGTGGGTGATCCTGATTTTGAGAATTTATGTTTGTCCCCATATGTTCTTGCCAGTGATTCATGAAATTATCTTCAGAACTATTTTAAAACTATTAAGTGTTAGTTTTTCAGGCACGTGTTATGAAAAAAATGTAATGCTGTGATGTTTATGCAATATTTTAAAGATAATACTGATGTATAACAGATATTGTAAAGATAATGTGATGGGTAACAAATATTGTAAGGATAATATGAATGTTTAGCAGATACTGTAAAGATAATGTTGGGATATATATAAGAAAGCTTCAAGATACTGTCTTCTAAATATCCATATTTATGCTAAACATCCATATTATCTTTACAATAGCTGCTAGGCATAAAAGACACTTTTATGTTTGGTTGGTGTCTGTGGTTTAGGCATTACAAAGAAGCTTTGTAATTCTGGGGTTCGATCTCAGCTGCGGGCAGTTTGGCCACAGACTACTTTGTTTTGATTTAGACAGTGATATCGAGACCTGACTGTTCAGAAAGAAACGGCAAACTACTTAACATAAACTTGCTGGGAGAAATCACAAACAGGCAATAAATGCTGGGGTTGGTTCTGCACCGTTCTGTAAAGGATATGCCGTTTACTTGGTTTTTTTTTCAAGTTGGAGAAGTTAAAAATGGTTAGTAGATCAATGAAATCATTTGTTAGAATGTTGACAAGAAATTTTAGTTATTCTGTTAAATGGATGCACTGGTTTAACTGAAAAGGAAGAAATTGGAAGACTTGATGACAGCCGGCAGACTAGATAAGAAAAGAACAAATGGAAGACAGAGATAAATACTTCGATAGCCGAACCATATGGCTTGGGCAATCCTGATGTGATTCTAAAGATGTCTCAGACAATGAACCATGACTGCCTGTGTTTATCAGCATTTCTACATAATTCATAACCCTCAGATTTTAGGTTTTCATAATCATTGCAATGTTATATAAATATTGCAAAGACAGTAAGCTTGACTGAATCCCTGTCCAGTTTAGTGGATATGGGGGATGCAGCCTGGAGCTAGGGGTGCAAAGGTGCACATTTGGTGGTGCACCAGGACTGTTATACTCATCATGGTCAGGGGTATACGTGTTCAAACCATTTGCCTCGTGCTCTGAAGGTTGTGGGTTCATTTCACAGCTGCACCTTTCAATTCACAAATGCAGTTTTTACGGAGATCCCTGTGGATTGTCACTAAAGCTACGGAGTGCATGCTCTGTGTGATGCTCTCGGCAGGTGGTTAGCCATTCTGCTGAGATAGACCGAACCATATGGGGTACAGCCCTGTGTAATGAAGTCGATCCTCTCAACTGTAACCTTTGACCCTCCATGGTCATCCTAGAAACAAGTTCTCAACTGGGGGCTTGGCCAGTTTAGTTATGATCAGTGTTTCTTTGAAGTCGAAGCGTGTCCGCCTGAGAGGCAAGGAACCAGCAGTCAGTGCACAAATAAGCCACATTGTAAAATGGTTCTGCATGCAACAGTTTGAAGTTCAGGAGTGGACAGACAGCTAGGACTTTCTTCTTTATACATTGTACCAGATGCATCCAGTCTGACAGCTCTTCCTGTGAAATATCTGAACTTTTGGGTGGGCCAAGTATATCAGGACATGGAGTATGTGAAGCTTTCACTTTGGCCTCTACTGTGATACTTAGCTCTGAAGATTTCAGTGTGGAATCCTTGGCAGGTACTTAAGTTCTTACTAGTCCTTTGTTTGTTTGTTTGTTTGTTTTTGTGGTAGCTTTGGCTGGCGGCTGATCTGGGAGGGAAGCTCCAACAGGAAGACAGATCACTGCTATTCTGAGCTGACTGGCTAAGAGAAGGATCATGAGCCATGGTTACTAGAATGCTGCCCAGGCTGTGTACTGCAGTTTTCCTAATGCGAGTGGGTCTTGTTAATCACATGCCATTGCTATGGGCTGTGATTTCCGTCTGCATCCCTTTAGTGCTGTATATCTCTATTGTCTGGAAAGATGGAAAAAGCCAAAAAACGTGTAAAAAGAGAGAGAAAGAGGGGTAGAATGTTTGATGAGCCTCTGTGTCCAATATGGGCCTCTTTGAAAATGAAGTTTATTTATTCATACATCCATTTATTCCTCTTACAAAAGTAGTTACTAAACATATTTGCAGCTTCTTTGCCCTCATCATAATATATCCACATGCCGAATTGTCATTCAGTGAAACACAGTGTGACTTGAATTCTCTGTAAACTTCTTAGTACTCTTTGGTTCTCTTTCAGCTTGCCTGTGTGGATTCCTGCACCTGGCAGAGGACTACAGTGTTCTTGATGAAGAAGCCAAGGTGACGTTGTTCCACCAGCTAACCCTGGTGGTGAAACAACTAAAGGACAAGGACATTCACTTGTTGTCTGGAAGGTTAGATTTCTGAGATTAGTGACTTTTTTTGACACGTTGAAATAAGAATTGACTTCACAGCACTCGGGACACTCCCATGAGTGCTTAGTCTCCATCTTCAGCAGCAAGCGAAGCGTTCCAGTTCTGATAGTACCAGTAACCATCTGATTGTATATCCGTCTCATCCTTCCCCTGGGTGTTGAGCGTTGGCCAGATCCCCTGGTAACTCCTTGCAGCGCCATTCTTCTTAGACCATAGTGATCTGTGTGCGCCTCCTCACTGTTCATCTGTTCCAAAAGGGCCCTCACAATATCTTACTTGTTATACACAGGGTTCGTAGTGGACCGGGAAATCGGGAAATTACCGGGATTTTTTTCATTGACCTTGAACCGTGATTTTTAGCTTATAAAAGACATTCCGACCTTGAAAAGCCGTGAATTTTGACCGCGGCAATGAAATCGTCAGAAATCCTGTGTTTTTCAACACAGGCAATTTTGGGGGAGCCATTTGGCTTTTTTGGCCATTTGGCTAGTTTTTGGCTACTTTCGTTGTATGGTCGTTTCAGGTGTGAGGGCAGCTGATTATTGGCTATTTTCAGCCGAAATGGCTTGTTAAAGGCCAGGGGAGGGCGGGCTGTGTTGCAGATCATGAATACATGCAGACAGCAGCGGTGTGGCATGGGGCGGGAAGTATCTTCTGTCTCGCGCGTGTGTGTGTGTGCCTTTGTTTCTAGCAAGTCGGGCAGAATGAACAGTATAAATTGTTTATGGCCGTGGTTTCTAGAAAGGATTACATTGGGAGATGGTGGGGCTCGGTTCAGTTGTATTTATAAATAGAGTCGCCGTGGTGGGGGCTCAGCACGGCCTTCTCTATTAATTAGAGACGGCATTGTGGCTAAGCAAAGTGACTGCAGCTGGATTTCCCAGTTCTATTTTTGGCCTGGATTTATCTTTACAGTGTGTTTGGCGATCAGTATTGTAATTCCCCGAGATTCCCTCTTCTGTTGTCTCACCCCTCTCTCTCTCTTCCCTCCCTCTTTCACTCTTCTACCTATTGCTCCTTCCTTCCCGTCTCCTGCATTGTCTCTAACCCTCCCTTCTGATCTTCATCTTCTTCTCTTTCTCTCTATCTTTCCTTTTACTCTCTCATTTCCTGTCCCCCTCCCCCTTTTTCCTATTTTATTTCTTGTTTAAATAAATGTGCGGCTCCATAACTCTTCCTAGCAACTCAAGTACACAGGAAGTTGTATTGGGGGGGGGGGGGGCATTCTGTGTGAACATGGTGGATATTTTCTTTTGATGTGTTTGTTTTCCTAGCGGCCTTAATCTCTGTCCATCTCCCTTCCCGCCCCCCTCACATTTTGTCCTACCTGTTCCTCACTCTCTGCCTGTCTGTGTCACTGCTTTCCTCTTTCTCTTTGTATTTGCCACTCTCCCTCACTCCCTCCCTCTCTCTCTCTCTCTCTCTCTCTCTCTCTGGTTCTTTCTCCATACCTTCAGTTGGTATAGAAGGTTATGTGTTGCCTAGTGCAGAACATTTCATGTCCACCATTCCCCCCTCCGACACATTAAATATATGTGTACTTTTAAAAACACATTTGCCGTCACCCCCCCCCCCCCCTTTCTCCTCCCACATTGATGACACCTAGGGGAGGGAGTGCACCCCTTCCTGCTACCTTCTTCCCTCTATATCTCATCTTATTTCTTACTCCCTTCTTTCTCTCCCTGTCTCATTCCCACTTTATTTTCTTAAACTTTATTCTCTCACCTCCTCTGTCTCACCCTTACCACATCAGCCTTCTACACAACTTTCCACCACCTCCTCTCTCCCCTCCTTTCTGTAATTGGAAAACCAGAAATAAAACGAAGTCCACTGCTGCCCTGACCTATTTATGTGTCTGACCTATTTATGTGTGAGGGTAAACTTCTCTATTTTCCACCAGTGGTGGGTTGGGATCCCCTGGACTTTTTTTCTTCTTCATAAAATGACCTTGGCTCTCAGGTCACCAGCCTTAAGTGAAAGAAATTGAATTATTGTTGTCACACACAGATAGGACAAGCAAGGGGCAGTAGGGGTTAGCACTGTTGTTTATGGACCACGGCCACATTCACATTGGGAGAGGGTAGGAACTGGAAAAGTGGCCTCACTTAGAGATTTCCTAATTCTATTTTTGGCACTCATTGTTCTTACACCCCCCCCCCCCCACCCCCACAACCGTGTCTTACCTTTCTTCTCTCACCCCTTCTCTTTCCTTTGATCTTCTACTATTCTCCTTTCTCTCTCCATTCTTCCTCTCTTCCTTTCCTTGCCCTTTCTCCTGTCCCATCTCTTCTTTGTCTCCTCTCCATCCTGTCTTTTCATTTTCTCTAGATTTCCTTACCCGCTCCCCTCTCTCATTCTCCCCCCCCCCCCCCATTTTTTTACTGGATCATCTACGTTTTTTTTTGCCCCATAACTATCTTTTCCTAGTGGTTGTGTCCACTACACTTGAAATTGTGTGTAGGGGGGGGGGGGGGGGGGAAGTAGGTGGCTGTTTTTTTTTTTTTGATGTATCATGTCTCCCTTCCCGCCCCTCTCTCTTAATCTGTGTTTGTCACTGCCTTCCTTACCCACCTCTCTCTCTCTCTCTCTTGCTTTATGTCTGTTTGCCTCCCTTCATCACTTCCTCTTTGTATACCTCCCTCCCATTCTCCTGCTCTGCCTTTTTTCTCTTTCTTTGGTTCTCTCCCTCTGTCTGCTTGCCTCTCTGTGCTGTCCCTTTGTCTCTCTCTCCTTTATGTCTACATCTCTCTCTGCTTGCATCTGCTTCTCACCCTGTCCGTTCTCTCTCCCTCTGTCTTCCTTCTTTCAACTCTTTGTCATATTTTCCTCCTTCCATATCTCTGTTTCGTTCCCTTTTTCCTTCTCTTTTCATCTGCCCATCTCTGTATCTGCATTCCCTCTTTCTGTATTTGTCTCCCTCTCTGTCTTTCGCTGTCCCTTCCCCACTTTTCCTCATCATGTCTCCATCCCTCCCTCTCATTTTTTCCTCCTTCCCTAGACTTCTTTTCCTTCTTTTCTCTACCTTCATCTGTCCATCTTTACACTGTCTCTCCCAGCCTACCTCAGTATGTGTCTTCCTCTCTCTTCATGACTCTCTCTCTCTCTCCCCTAACCCTCTCAGGTACCAGGTCCAGAACAGACAGGACTTCAGTTTGCTGCCCTCTACCACCAAGCCCTAAAAAAAAATTTCAAAACACTATATCAAGCTCAGGGGCCGACCAACACGAAGATGGGCACAGGATATAAGTGACTCCTTGAGTATAAAAAAGTACATGAGGCGGGAGAGCTGGTGAGAGACCGAGGTTTTTTTGTCAGGACAAAGGAAATGCTACATGATGATGATATCTGTGCTGGTATACCAACACATGTGGCACAAATGAAGTACCTTGTGTGCTCAGTACACCCTTGAACAAGGCAAAAATCTTGTTTCAGTATTACACCGAGACAACCTTGAAAAAAACTAAGGAGACCTTGAAAAGCCTTGAAATTGATTGGTAAATTTGGCTATGAACCCTGTATACATCAGTTCACCACTAATGGTGCAGAGCCAGCCAGTCTTATCTATCTGCTCATTTCCCAACACACCGGCATAACCTGGAGAAAATATCTAAAGGATGCTAACTACCCGGGACCTCTAAAGTTATTTATGACATGAAGGATGACTAACAAATAAGTTGACCAATATGTGAGGTGATCGGTATTTAAAATGGCCAGCATTTAAGATCACCATCATATATGATTACCAAAATGTAAGTTGACTAACTTTAAGATGGCCAGCATATAAGTAGACCAACATTAAGATGGCCAGTATATAAGTAGACCAACATTAAGATGGCCAGTATATAAGTAGACCAACATTAAGATGGCCAGTATATAAGTATACCAACATTAAGATGGCCAGTATATAAGTAGACCAACATTAAGATGGCCAGTATATAAGTAGACCAACATTAAGATGGCCAGTATATAAGTAGACCAACATTAAGATGGCCAGTATATAAGTAGACCAACATTAAGATGGCCAGTTTATAAGTAGACCAACATTAAAATGGCCAGTTTATAAGTAGACCAACATTAAGATGGCCAGTATATAAGTAGACCAACATTAAGATGGCCAGCATATAAGTAGACCAACATTAAGATGACCAGTATATAAGTAGACCAACATTAAGATGGCCAGTATATAAGTAGACCAACATTACGATGGCCAGCATATAAGTAGACCAACATTAAGATGGCCAGCATATAAGTAGACTAACATTAAGATGGCCAGTATATAAGTAGACCAACATTAAGATGGCCAGTATATAAGTAGACCAACATTAAGATGGCCAGCATATAAGTAGACCAACATTAAGATGGCCAGTATATAAGTAGACCAACATTAAGATGGCCAGTATATAAGTAGACCAACATTAAGATGGCCAGCATATAAGTAGACCAATATTTAAGCTGACCAACATGTAAGTTGATCAGTATTTAAGGTTGTTGACCATATATAAGATGACCAGCATATAATCATCATATAATATGGCCAGTGCATAAGATGACCAGCATATAATCAACATATAAGAGGACCAGAATGTAATCTGACCAAAAATGCAAGGTAATTGGCAGATAATTTGACCAGAATATAAGGTGACTGTTGCGTGCGAATGTGCACTACAACGCACCGGTACTGAGTGAGCAAATAAGATGTCAAAACAATACGTAACGTTGTGAAGGTAGTGTTGTCAAAGGCAGTTGATGTTTACAGTCCGAAGGAGACGGACGTGTGGATCCTTGAGGACGCTTTACCCCGGGATCCCACGGAAGCAAACGTTGTATAAAGTTGGATCCTTGAGGACGTTTTACCTTGGGACTCCAAGATAGACCTCAGCAGGAAGCTGGTAAATTGTCACAATTCGGCAGTAAGACGGTATACTTTCATTACTTAATTCAGACTGCGGAACCGAAGACAAAGATTACTGTCTGGATCTCAAGGTCTGACTGCGACCTATCGTGAGGACATATCAGTCCATGGATGTACGAGCGAGCTTTTGTTGATGTGCTTGAATGAGTCTGGATTATATTATTAATTGCATATTTTATCCTTGTGTTGATCATCGATATTGTCAATACACAAATGGAACTTTTAAAAAGAGTTCCCGTTCCGCTACGTTTGGAAGCTTCAACATTCTTCATGTTGTGTTACACTTGGCCAGTGGCATGTTAAGTGTTGATGCCATTTGTTACATTGCGACACCCCCTAGTCATTTTGGTACACTGCACATCACCACGCAGCCTTTACAGCACGTCACACTGTAGCTCAAGCATATGCCCGTCACAATGAACATACGCACGTCACAGTAACCAGGTTATTCAGGTAACAGCGTACAAAATTAATGGCACACTGGAAGAAAAAGTAGAAAAATTGACAGATACAATTACACAGAACACTCATGTGTTACAGGGTCCCTTAGGAATAGCAAAGAATAGCAACGCTGCTTTCAGGCATATTATGAGGCAGCTAAGGAAGGCTGGTCTTGTAGTTGGCTACTGTGGCCACTGAACGCTTTCACTGCAAAAGGGAAACTGTATCTGTAAACAAATCTATGTTTTGACATGAATGAGCCCAAGCTGGGATGTTTTTAGTTTGAATCTCCACTGGCCCAGTTTTAAAAAATTGACTATGGCTTACAAGTCAACCCAAGCTAAAATGGGTACCCCGAAATGTCCTTAGAAGTAAAAGTGGCTGACATAATCTTGACCTCATCGAGTTTTTGATTGTTCTGTAAAAATTATGAGTCTAGCATCATGATGTGATAAAAGGCCCTTTATTATCTTCCCCTACTTTACTATGCTCTAGTGAGGGATAAAGGTCAGATGAAAAGAATTTCAGACATCTGCAGTGAGTGATTTTAGGATGCAGTCCTCATGCAGTTTTGTTATGCACACTTCCATTGGCAATAAGCATTGTGTGTTGTTTCAGTGTTGGCATAGCTGAAGTATCACCTGAGCTCTATCACCTGAATGTCAGCATTGTCCGGGCCCTGAAGACACTGGTCATACCAGGTAGTGACCACTACTGGGAGGTTACTCTTTGTGCTTTGGTAGAATGGATTCAGGTGAGTTTCTTTGTTATGGCGAGATATCCTTCCTTCCTCGCTTTCATTCCTTCAGTTTCTTCATTCCTTCCTTCCTTTTTGTCTTTCTTTCTGCATGATGGCCAGTTCTTGTCGCCAGGTGACTTTATGGTTATAACTTAGTTCTGGGAACGACACCTTTTACTAGATTCATCAAGAAACAAGAGATCAAGTGGTTTAGCCATCTCGTTAAAATGCAGCAAGATCAAATACCATTACAAGCACCACATCTCAGAAGATCAGCTATAAGAGCAAGAGGACGGCCACGGAAAAAATGGATCGACAACATTAAAGACACTCAACGCCTTCACGGTATGACAATAGCCAGTGGCAGCCACCGTGCAGTGGATTGCAGATTATTCCTCCCCACGAAGCTGAACAGCAAAAGTGGTTTATGATGATGATGAAAACTTAGTGGCTTTTGAACTCACTTCCTCCTCATGGGAGTTCAGGCATACCATTCTGAGGTGACAAAGAGAAGACCCACTGCCTCCATCAAGCATGTCATAAAACATGACTAATACGGGGTTTGCTGAAATCAGACCAAAAGGTGCAGATATCACAGTCTAGTGGTAAAGTACAACACAACATCCCAACCACCCTTTTGAGGTTGAATGCTCATTTCCAGTCTGGTGGTCAGGTTTAGATGTCCTGTCAGTTAAGAGGCTTTCTTGACACATAGCTTTGAGGTCATCTCAGGACAGACTAAAACTTCATTTTTTATTCACCCCAAGCAAAGGAAATCCTGGAGTTCCTGGGAAAGTCTAATATTCTAGGGGTGCAATGTTTTAGGGTCTCATTGTTTATGTTGTCATCATTCTCAGTGTTTTTTTCATCTTCACTGTGTATCTTTCTTAGCGGCTGTGCTTGTTTTGAAGCGGTTCTTTCTTCATCCACCATGAATTTCCTCTATCTGGCAGCATTGGTCCATGACAGGCAGAATAGCATTGCTTTTCTGCAGCATCGTGGCATCTTACACTCTGTCAGATGCTGTTCCAAAATCAAGTCATGGTGTTGTCACTGACTGAATGCCAGGATTAATGGAGATGCGGACATTCCAACTGTCGGCAGGACATCCTGCTCAGAGAAGGCTCGTGGTTACAAGGCTGCCTTACAGACAGATCGTCCTTTTTGTATACTACTGAAGCATTTCATTTTGCGAGTCAGAGCTGGGGATGTTGCCGACAGCAACTGTTGACTGGAGTCATTACTTGCGGGAGGTTTTTGCCAACAGACTGTTGCTACATCCTGCAGTAACTGGAGGACCAAATGCCTCTGTGAAGATAGATGAAAAATAGATCAAATCAGGTGGGACGAGTTTTCCCACAACAGTGTGTATTTGGTGGTATCTGGCATGACACAGGCAAGTGCTTCATGCTCTGTATTTCAGAAAGAACAGCAGAGATGCTTCTTTCACTTATAAGCACACACATTTGGCCTGGCCCAGCAGTAGTATCCGACCTCAGGCATGTGTACAAGGGAATTGACAGTATTCCAGGATCGACACATCTCACATCAACCACTCCCCGAACCTTGTTGACCCCACCATGGATGCACACACTATGTGGATCAAGCACATTTGGAGGATGGCAAAGAGAGAAACAAAAGACAGAATGGGATGTACAGGCTTCGCCTAGAGTCCTACATGTGTGAGTTATGGCGTCGACACACTAAATGGGCTGATCTCAAGGTGTTTGCAACCATTCCTGCTGACATTGCTCTATTCTGGCCTCTGCAACAATAGTTGTAGGTGCTGATCAAAAGTTCAGTTGCTGTATTTGACATCTTCCAGATCTACTAACATGTGCAAAATTGTATGATTGTAAACTTATGGGTAAACCAGTAGTATACATTCATCAAGACTGACCCTTTTCAGCCCCCCCCCCCTCTCCCTCAATTGACCCTTGTCAGGCTCCCAAAAAATATCAACATTCTCACACACACTCATACACACCCCCCCTCCCCTCCCCTTCTCCAATTGACCCTTTTAGGGGCCCCACAAATATAAAAATATCCCAATAAAGGAATAAAGGCAGACTGAAACATGTATTGGGAAGGGAGCTAAATCATGAAGTTAAAAAAAGATAGGGAAGACATAAAATGAACTGCTTGCGATTATAAAGGATTGGATAAGGGTCTTTGCTCTATTGGGAGATAAAGGACAGAAGAAAATGTTAAATTTAAAAAAGGTGACAAAAGGCAAAACTGGCAGAAAAAGAGCAATGGAAAGACAGCAGAATAATCATCTAGATGACTTGGTCATGTGGCATAAAGAGGACAAGAGCATGGACCTGTTCCTTGGCTGTGATGATTATGTAAGATTCCAAACCATGCTTACTAATGTAGCACATAATGTGGCATGTAATAATGATTGTTGACTCAGTTAGTTGCACAGTGGTGCAGTGGATAGTTTATATATTTACCTACAGATCTGGTAGTCATGTGTTCATATCCATATCAAGGCAGTGTTTAATAAAACCTAGACTCTTATCTTAACCAAGTCTAAAATGTATCGTCATCATCATAAATTTTCACCTTTTCTATTACACATCATAGTGAAGAAAAGTTTGCGGTCCATTACTCAACAGGTTATTGCATTCTGTGTCAATATAGAACGTCTTTAATGTCATCAGTTCATAGTAAAAACAGAAACTTGATGGAAAACAGCTGGTGTGAAATGGGTATTCCCCATCCTTGTATAAAATTACCATATCCACAGGGACTTTGCTGCAGAGCTTTCCTTGCCCTCTTCAAGCTGGGGAAACCAGTGAGTTATACAAAACTGACACATAAAAGTCACGTGTAGGATAGATGAAATAAAAATAATATTTGTATAAACTTGGAGAATATTTATTTATTATATCTGTGTATTATTTTATCTTTTGGCAGTTTTTGTCACAAATCAAGGAGATCCAGACATCAGATGCCCTAGTGAAAGCCCTCCTAGTTTCCACATGTGATTTAGCCTTCCTGGCAACCCAGACTTTCAGTGCCACCCCAGCAACCACAGAGTCTGCATCTGGCTCCCCTTTCTCGATTGTCACAGAGAAGGCAAAAACCGAGTGGAATGAATTTTTCTCAGAAGGAGTGTTTTCTCTGCTGTTGCCGTTATTTGTGTCTCTAGGTAAGTTTTATCCTAAGATTTACACTTTGCTAGTTCAAAAATAAAAAGTAAATGTAATGTGCTCATCTAGGGGCATGTATTGTTTACATTGCTTTCAGACGAACAGTGAGTTGAAACGACACAGCATGAACGAATATTGAGTTCTTTGCTTTTATTCGTTGAATCGCCAGTTATCGCAAACATACATTCATGCTTCCTCGTGCTCGACTTGCTTGGCTGAATCTAGCGACCTGGACGGACTTCCCACACACTACAGGAATTTATCTGCGCCTCTCGAACCATCCATCTATACTTCATGGACTCTGATATCTGACATTACGACGTATGGAAAACATTCAGTCCTCCTATTGAAATATAACGTTCACTTCACAAATCATTTATTCTTCTCAGGCGTTCATTCACGCGTCCTCTCTCCGTCAGGGCAGAACTTCAACTCTCTTACTTCAGTCTCTCGGTTCACGTCTTCCGTTCACGTCTCATGCTTTTCTTGTGTCTCTCACTTCGTTTACCATGAGACACACGAGACTCACTTCTCCCGTTTTTCTCTTCTCTCACGGGTCCTCCGACCTTTTTCTCCCCATCGGGAACTCTCTGGGGTTTCCCCGGGAATTCACAACATTACAGTAAAGGACCCTTTTCCACTCCTGTAGGCATATAGGGCTAGACCTATATTTTATAGACCAATCGGCACAGGATAACCGCCTTTACTTCCCGGGACTGCATCCGGTACCCACTCAAGGCTGGGTCGACCTAAGAGCTAAGGTTATTTTTGAAAAAAGTCCGGCTCTGACAGGGAGCGAACCTACAACCTTCCGATCCGCAGCGAGCGTCTATCTGCTCTGCCACGGCAACTCCTTTGCTAGTTAGCTTTATTTTCATTGTTTGTTTTCATTAGTACAACTGGACCATGTTTGCCAGGAGAGCTCTCTCCTTGATAAAGGATAAAGAAACTCCAACCAAGAACGCATTTCATGGTCCTTCTACTCCAGCATCTTGGTATTTTTAGGTATTTCATTGTCCTCAGACTCCAGCACATTAGATATGTTTCAGTATATTATTGTCTACAGACTCCAACCCGTTAGGTATTTTATTATCCTTCAATGGAAAGCATAGGCTTTTAGTTAATTTGTGCAGTTTTGATTACAAATATCCACTGGTCATTTTCAGCCCCTTCAGATCCAGCACAGAATGAACCTCTGTGGACTTTGGTGGTGCGGCCACTTGCATCAGTGGTGAGTTTATGCCCTGGACGGTTGGTGTTGGCCCATCAGCTGCCAGCCAGGCTGACAACCACAGATAAGTCTTGCCTGCCGGACAACTTGAAAACATTGTTTAACCACCTGGTTCCGCTGTTAATGTCCAGGCAGAGATGTGTGGAGGTCGCTGCTTACAAGTTGCTGAGTAGGTGAGTGGGTCTGTTTTTTTTTTTTCTTATAATTTCTGGTTGTTCTAGTAATGCCTATACAAGAAGTCTGCTTTCGTTTGATGTATGTTGCTGTTAAGAGCCATGGTCCTAAAAGTGGCTAAATGCTTGCCTGCCAGTCCAGAGGTCTTGAGTTTAAATCTGTACCGAGGCAGATTATTTATAATAAATGGGTGGGAGGTTTGAGCCTGAGGATTTAGGGTCACATGACCAGTGCAGTCACCATGGACTGTGCAGGTTAGGATTTTGTTGTTGTTGCCCTCAGCAGAAAAAATATCCATAAACTTACTGAGGATTTGAACATGGCTCTCCAGCATGTGTACCTACTGTTCTTAGCCCTTTGGCCAGCCGTTAGGAGATGTGAGAAATAGAGATGTCTAGAGTGATTTTGACTGCATTAGACATCAGGTACCTTGTAGTCTGTAAAAGCATGGGTGACTTCCACTATATACCTGATATGCCCTTGGTATGAAAAGGGGGGTGTACTTTCCCTTTCCATGCTTTTGTAGATCAAATAGCTTTGTGTGGACCAGTTTTCAGCAACAACCAACAGAGCTCATGATCATGTGCACTACAGGTAAGTGTAGGTGGTCTAGGTTTGCCAGTTCCCACAGTCACCAGACTCACAGATCAGGTCATTGTTCTTATCCCACCCATTTCCTCAGCACACACACATAGAAAAGGGTGGTTGAATTGACAAAAATATGTGTATACAATGCTGCAGTGTGAACATGCGTGTGTGTATGCACACGTGTGTGTTTGTACATGTGTATATGCATGTGTATTCTTCTCCCTTCTGCCCTTTATCCCCCAGTGTAGAATAGGCCTTTAACCAGCTCATCCTACCCTTTGTTATTACTTGTAACTCACCCCATGTCCTCTCCATACTTGTTATTCTTTTAGACTTGTCCACAGCGGGTTGAATTTTATGGCTGTGCTTTTTACAGTACAAGGTATCCAACCACAAACCCAGCGCTACTCTTAGTCGCCTCTTATGACATGCTGGTATGGAGATTGTATTATAATAAAGTACCTAGTTGATTGATGTGGGTGATCTAGATTGTATTATAATAAAGTGCCTAGTTGATTGATGTGGGTGATCTAGATTGTATTATAATAAAGTACCTAGTTGATTGATGTGGGTGATCTAGATTGTATTATAATAAAGTACCTAGTTGATTGATGTGGGTGATCTAGATTGTATTATAATAAAGTACCTAGTTGATTGATGTGGGTGATCGAGATTGTATTATAATAAAGTACCTAGTTGATTGATGTGGGTGATCGAGATTGTATTATAATAAAGTACCTAGTTGATTGATGTGGGTGATCTAGATTGTATTATAATAAAGTACCTAGTTGATTGATGTGGGTGATCTAGATTGTATTATAATAAAGTACCTAGTTGATTGATGTGGGTGATCTAGATTGTATTATAATAAAGTACCTAGTTGATTGATGTGGGTGATCGAGATTGTATTATAATAAAGTACCTAGTTGATTGATGTGGGTGATCTTGATTCTCCACATCTTGTTTTATTCTTCTTAGTGTTCACCGGCCATAAACTCTGGCGCACAGTTCTAGTCGTTAGTCCTCTTCTGAGCTTTAGTCTTGTTCCACAACTAGAGTTTTTGCAAGCACATTCGTTTTACAGTTTTTTTTTATATGCAGACTGTTGGTTCCTTGTCTCTCAGGCAGATGCACTTTCACTTTGAAGGAAACACCCCTAATTAGTTGCCTTTTATGACATGCTCGTTATCGGGCCAGTCAGTCTATTCCTTCCACCCCCATCCCCCCCACCATTTTTTCCATAATGGCACACTTTAACCCATACGGAGGCCACACATTGTGATCTCTAAAGCATTTATATGGAAAGGTTTAGTTTATATGCTGACAGTCTCATTTGAATATTCCAGCGTGATTGAGGAAATTCCTAAGTATGAGACTTGTTCTGATGAAGAAGACAAGCAAGAGGAGGAACTAAGGTATGGACTAGTTATAATGTATAGAGGAACTAAATGTATGGGTTGTAATTATGGTCTGAGTTTACAAGTTATTTATTATGTAAGGCAGGACTAAAATGTGGACTGTAATTATTATTTTAAAAATATTTCATGCAATAAATCGCTCTCATTTAATGTCAGAAAGAGGGTGCTAAAATGTTACATAGAACCTGCTCTGCTGTATGGCAGCGAATTTCGGAATGTCACTAAACAAATTAAGAATTTGGAAGCAACAGAGGTATGGTTTCTGAGACGAATGTTACAAATACCTTGGACAGCCAGAGTAACTAACAACGATTGCTTGAAAGAGGCTAATGAAAGCAGATCTCTATATACAACAATAAGAAAAATACAGACACTGTTCTTTGGCCACATAATGATCAGTGGAAAAAGGGGGAGAGGCAGACCAAGAGAGATGATGCTGAATGGGCTAAAACGATGGCAGGGAGGGATATCATCAAGACTGCTGTTCCAGTCAACCAGTGATCGTGATCTGTGGAGACGCATGAGTGCCTACGCCAGTTGGCAAGGCACATGATGATGAATTATAATTTTTGGAGAAGCTAAGATATGTACCGTAATTATAACACAAGAAACTAAGATATGGGTGTAATTTACAATTTATAGATGAACTGATATATGGGTAGCAGCTAAATTTTTTTCATGAACTAAGGTATGTGCTGTAATTATAAGATGAAGAGGAACTAAAATATGGATGTACTTATAATTTGTGGATAAACTAAGATGTGTGCTGTAATTGTAACATTAAAAAAAGTTGAAAGTTCCGAGGACTGACTTCATTGCACCGGGTATATCCCGTATGGCTCGGTCTTACTCTACACAAAAGCAAGCCGCCTGCTGAGAGCACTGCACAAAGCATGAACTCTGTAGCTCCAGTGACGATCCGCAGAAATCTCTGTAAATATGGCACAGCCCTGAAACGAACCTATGACCTTCAGAGCACGAGGCGAATGAATATGAACTTAGATATAGACTGTAATTATAACATTAGGAGCAACTACGATCTGGAAAGTATTTATAATTTCTGAATGAACTAAGGTATGTGCTATAAGTATAATTTTTTTGGTAAACTGAGCTTTGTCTAATTATAATTTATAGGTGAACTAAAGTGTGGGCGACATGACCAACATCTGACTGCAGGACTGAGAAGAAGGTTTATAGTTGTGTACTGTGACTGGGTTTATGTCTCCACAGATCCCCACCAGAAGCTTTGATTGACCATGTTGAGGCAGCTAGTGACTTCTTGGAGTGCCTGAAGGTAGCGCAGGTGGAGGACCACATAGAAATGGACCCAGGCACCAGTGAGCATGCGCATGCAATGGGCTACCTGCTGGCTTGGCGACTGCTACTGCAGCTCTTCCGATGCTCTCCCAACCAGGCAAGTTTGAGGTGGACAGTTGTATTCTCTAATTTTGTTGAGTTGGAGTTGGGTTGAGCCAAGGATTGACCTCACACCACTCAGGGCATTCCCATGCATGCTCCGTCCTCATCTTCAGCAGCCAGCGTAGAGTTCCAATACCAATGGTACCAGTCACAATCCGTTTATATGTCTGTCTTGCCTATCCTCTGAGTGTAGTGAGCTGGCCAGACCCTCTGGTTACACTCAGGTGCCTCATTCTCTCCAGGCCATAATCTTCTTTCTCTAATTTTGTTATAAGAGGGTACAAGATAATTCAGAGAGAGAGAGAGAGAGAGAGAGTCAGTGTTTTTAGAACATGTTATGAGAAAGAATAGACTTTAGAACTCTGTTGCAACTGGCAAGATTGATGGACTAGGGGCAAGGGGAAGGCAAAGAGATAGATACCTCAGTAAGTCAAAATGGCTTAAAAAGCAATTTTTGTTCCCAAAAAAAAAACCACTCCCCTCTCTTTCCAAATGCTAGTTTTAGTTAATATATTCATATCTGGGCATCCAAGACAAACTTCTAACTTTGCTTCCCGAGAACAAGCTGTCCCAGACATGTTGATTAAACTGCATTTTTGGGATTGAGCCACTGATGTAAAAGCCGCAGCATCTCTGGACGAGATGGTTAAAGGTTTTGCTGAAATCAAATGTGCCAGGCCAAAAGGCACAGATGTAGCAGTCTGGTTGTAAACCACAACACAGTGTGCCTTTGTCCCTGTAAGGGCAAACACAGTAGAAGAAGAACTTCTATATTATTAATCTAGTGCAGTATGTTGAACAATACTTACACTATCATCATTGCATTTAAAAAAAAATTTCTTTCAGCTGAGAGCCAAATATGCCCAGTATTTCAGGACCAAGGATTCTGTGAGCCATTTGCTTGACCGACTGTTTCGGCTGATGCCACAGCAGCCATCATCCTCGATGTTGGAGTTGACTTCACAGCTTCATGTGCATGGTAAATAGTTGTTGTCATTCATCCTCGATGTTGGAGTTGACTTCACAGCTTCATGTGCATGGTAAATAGTTGTCATTCATCCTCGATGTTGGAGTTTACTTCACAGCTTCATGTGCATGGTAAATAGTTGTTGTCATCCTGTCCAGGGTAATTGTTCAGAGAAATGAAGTCACTATGTTTTACACATGTATAGGGAAACAAATCTGTATTGAATCAAATGTAACCCCCCACAAAAATTTACCTTGGCTTCCAGCCTAAAATGGCTACCAGAGAAAGTAGTGGGAAGTGAAGGCCACATTACCCATCAAATACTGATTGGTCTAGTCTAGCTTTGTATGCCCAATACGCCAGTGGCATGAAAAGGATCCACTACTTGCTTACTTATAGGGAGAAGGAAGTCACAGTGGAAATTGAACCTGAGCCACAGTTTTTAGTTTTAGTTATTTCTAGTTTTTAATTTTACACTTTTTTGTTTACACTTCCAGCCTTCACTTACATTTTTTTTTTTTTTTCAAATAGTTATTTCTAACTTGTACATTTACGTTGTTTGATTATTTCTGAATTTCACTTTCACTTTTAGGGGGGTGTATTATTTCTGACCTTTACTTTATTTGGTAATTTCTTACCTTCACTAATACTACATTTGGTTATTTACTCCTCTAAAAGTGCTGAAGAGTTTTGGGAAATGCCATTCTGTCTCAAGACTCAGCAAAGAGAAAAATCCCAACTGCACCTCTACATGGTAGAGGATGGTAAATGCACTGTGGTGTGGCCAACGCAGCTGTGGGGACTGAGTAACCACCGGGATAAGTGCTCACCTCTGATGTGCTCTCTGCTGTTAGCTGGAGCATCACAGAGCAGGGCACTCACTTGCCCTGGCATTGCTGAAGGCTGAGGACATAGTTTAAAGCCATTTGGAAAGCAAGGGAAAACTACTACATTACTATCCCAAGAAACTCATCATGAAAGCCAAAAACGAAACTCAAAAGATCTGATGGTGAGGCACTCGGGTCAGGGAGATAACTAACGCAATCACTAATTCTCCCAAAGAAAGGAAATCTGAAACTATGCTCCAACTACAGTACTGTCACATTAATAAATCATGCTAGCAAAATCCTCTTATGAATTATCATGAAGAGAATTGAAAGGAAACTACAATTTGAGCTACATGAAGCGCAAGCAGGTTTCAGACCAGGTAGAGGAACTATGAGAATGATTTTTGAGAATATATAGATCTTCTAGCTTGTTTTATTGACTATAGTATAGCAAGGCATTTGATTGTGTCCAATATAAAAAATTGTGGAATATTATGAGAAGTATGGGTTTCTAGTGCATTTGGTGCATTTAATTAAAAATCTTTATCATGAACAACATGCAGGCATCAGAGCAGCTGGTGAAACATTGGATTGGTTCAAGATGCAAAAGGGGTGAGGCAGGGGTGCATTCTCTCACCATACCTATTAAATATATATGCAGAAAACACGATAAGAAATGTCAAAAATGACTAGACTTGTGACAGTTATGAACCGCTCATAATTGGTGGTAACCCTATTCCTAAACTTTGCTGCGCAGATGATAACATTCCTCCTTTTGAACAGTGTAACAGGAAAAGAAAATTGAATCAAGTCTGTCCAAAAGCACAGTGAAGATCAGAATATGTTCTTGAATTTAAAGAAAATGAAAACAGTGTCCACAGACAAAACTTATCACCCAAAAAATAACAATAAATGATGAAGAAATTGAAAATGTCACAAACTAGGCTCTATAATAAAAAGCATTGGAGATTTTTTAGGACAGAAATCAAAAGGAGGCTGGTCATAGCAATGCAAAGATTAAACAGCATTAAGTTTATGGTTAAGCACCAGCAAAGAAATCCATGAAATACCATGGTCATGAAATACCAGAAATTCGTTATGCTGATGATACAGTATTACTATCAACATCACAAAGTGGTTTAGAAAACTTATTAACCTCACTCCAAAGAAATAGTGAAAATCATAACTTATTTCTTAACATAGCAAAAACAAAGATAATGCATACAAACAAAACTGCCATGGAGAAGGAAATATATGTTAATAAGGAAAGATTGGAAGTGGTGGAAAATTTCGAATATCTTGGGTCACTGGTTACCAACAATGGTGACACAATGAAAGAAATTAAACAGCGACTATCAATTGCTCTTCAAAGACTAAAACAACTGAATAAATTATGGAATTGTACAGATAGAAGTACAAAGGTCAGATTTTTAAGAGCATGCATCTTTCCCATTGCAACATACGCCTGTGAGACCTGGACACTTACTAAACAAGCGGAACAGCGCATAAATGCATTTGAATATAAATGTTACAGACAGGTTCTAAGAATATCTTGGGTAAAGAAAAGAACAAATGCATCCATACTTCAAGAGCTGAATATTGAAGAGGGTTGGCTAGTAAAGACAATAAAACAAAGAAAATTGAAATATTTTGGTCACTTGAAACGTCATGGAAGTCTAGAGAGAACAATAATGGAGGGATATATGCCTGGGAAGAGAGGAAGAGGAAGGCCAAGGAGAAGATGGGTGCAGGATGTGGCAGATGATCTCCAGATGGGTGTATCAGACGCAGGACATCTTGCTCATGATAGGAAGGTTTTCCGGAGGGTTGTTATGGCAGCGAGGTTCCGCGAGGGACATGCTACTGAATGAATGAATGAAGGAAATCCAAATTAAAATTTAGAAAGTATGTATCTTCCCTATAGCAACATATTGATGTTAATCGTGGACTGTCTCCCAGTTCTTAAGATAAAAAAATAGAGGCTTTTGAGCTGACATGCTATAGAAAGATTATCAGAATATCATGGACAAAGAAGAGGATAAATACTGACATTTTATAAGATCTGTACATCAAGGAAGATTGGTTAATAAACAGTATCTTGTCTCAGAAGCTGAAATATTTTGGTCATATCAAGCGCCATAGTGGATTAGAAAAATAATGGCTGAAAGCATGGTACCAGGAAGGAGGGGCAGGGGCCGACCAACACGAAGATGGGCACAGGATATAAGTGACTTCTTGAATATGAAAGTACACAAGGCGGGAGAACTGGCGAGAGACCGAGTTTCTTTCAGGCAGACTGTGATGAGAGTGACGTTCTATAAAGGACCTGCTACATGATGATGATGGTTATTTACTTTGTTTGGTAATTTCTTACCCTTCCTATGCTACGTTTGGTTATTTCTTACCTTTACTGATACATTATTTGTTATTTCTGACCTTTACTTTTACTTTGTTTTTTTTTTCCAACTTTTACTTTAAAATTTGTTTGGTTATTTCTAACGTTCACTTTTAATTTGGTTTGTTATTTATAACCTTTACTTTCACTTTTTTTAGTTATTTATAACCTTTACTTTTATTTTGTTATTTCTTACCTTTACTTTTACTTTGTTTTGTTATTTCTAATCTTTACTTTTTGTTCACTTTTAACAGAGGGAGAAAGTGATGAGGAACTCTGTGCCTTAGCCTTGTATGTTTACCGACAGTGTTTGGAAATTCTGCCTGCTCTTGTGAGAACTTGGTGGGTGAATCAAGATAGAAGGTCATCCAATTTTGTCGACAGGCATGTGCATATCTGTTACAATTTCTTTTGTTTTGTTTGTTAACTATTGCATTTTTAATGGTTCTCAGGTTAAAGCAGGGACTTTTTTTTAGAAGAAACTAAAAAAATGAGTGAATGGCGTTGTTTCTTATTTTGCATAATATGTCACTTTCAGTGAATGTAAAAAAATTTTCTTCTTCTTCTACTTCTTCTCCTCGTCTATTCCTCTTTTTCTTCTTTGTTCTCTTTCATTTACCTCAGTAAAATGTTGGGAGGAGATTTAAGCATTTTCTTTATACTTTACTACCATTGTACAAGTTGGTCTTCATTTCTTTTATGTCATTCTTTTTACTGTGTTTTCACCTTTAACGAAACTTTCCTCTTGCTTTTTGCAGTGTGGTTCTCTTGTAGATAGTGCCTCAGAAAGAGTGAACTGAACTATAGTTGTTAACTCATTCTACTGTACAGTAATGAATCTTGAAATGTAAAAAAAAAAAAAAAAAAAAAAAAAAACACATTAGGAAGAGGTGGGAGGCAGCAGAGATGTGGTTTCTGAGACAAATGTCGTGAATACTTTAGTGTTCCCATTTAGTGGTCTGTAGACCCCCTACAAGGGTCATTGGAACAGATTTAAGAGGTCCATGATATTAAAAATGCAAAAGACCCCTCATCCTTAGAGTGCAATCTTTTCTACGATTCTAATATTTATAAATTATAAGTTTTTAAGTATTACTTTTTAAAAGTATGGGGCCTGAGGCAAATTCTGCGAATGTAAGAAAGGGTCCACAGGTCTTTGCTGATTGGGAATATCTGGTTTATAAAGCCAGAGTAGCTAAAGATTGCTCAACAAATCTAATGAATGTGGAACATTATACAAAACTGAAGGAAAGCACTGATGTATTTTGTTCATGTGATAATAAGAGAGACAATGGAGAAAAAAAAAATTAAATGACTAGTAAGATTAGCATTAGAAGAGACAGATGAAGACTAGGAGCAATGTTGCTGGGCAGAGTAATATGGTGATATATCAGCTGAAGTGACTCAGAACACCAAAGGCTTTTTTTTTCTAGAAATAAAATTAGAGGTACTTCCCACCCAAAAGTTTCAATTGCAGAACCAAACTTAACATTGGGTGGGGGGGGGGGGGGGGGGGGGGGGGGGGGGGGGGGGGGGGTGGGGGGGGGGGGGGGGGGGGGGCTGTTTATGATTTCTCTAGACAAATTTGTGTTCAGTATTTTGCCACTGCGTTCTGAACAGTGGACTATCGATACCACTGTTGAAATGAATGCAAGTCAGTCTGCTGCAAAATTGTGCAGCTGGGATCGAACTCTGCACCACGGAATTACAATGCACATAAACCTCAGATGCTGACACTTTGTGGAAAGTTTCTAAAAATGAAGCACATACTTTATCACAAAGTGTCTAAAAATGGAGCACATACTTTATCACAAAGTGTCTTTTAAAAAAAAGCCTGTTCTGTGGCACACAGTGTCTATTCCTGTAGCGCTGACAACAGGATACCCCCAAAAAATGTTGCTGGTACTGCGTTCCTTTGCATACCACTATTTAAAAAAAAAAAAATCCCTGCCATGAACCAGGATATTTTAGAATAACATAACTACCTACACACTCTAGCAAGCCATGTAATACTAATATGTTGCATTACTGTTTGTTACTCAGATTCACAACCCAGTACCTTAGCAGTGGCCTCATGTGGCAGCAAATCACTTCAGCTCAAAGTACAAACAACATTGATGGCATCACAGTTAGTAGTTCTTTTTCCTCCTACTTGCCTCTCCTCCTTTCATATTCTTCCTCACCCTTCTTCTTCATGATTTTTTTTCTTCTCCATCTCTTCCTACTTTTGTATTTTTTTTTCTTTTCTTCCTCCAGTATTGTTATCTTCATCCTCCTTTCTTGTGTTTGTCCAGTATTTTGTTAGTTCTGAGATAGTATTTACATTGTTGAAAGAAAATTAGCAGCTGGCCAAGTTTCTTCTTCTTCTTCACGTTCACCAGCTGTACACTCTGGCGGAAAGTTCTGGTTGTTCGTCCACTACTGAACTGCAGTCCTGCTCTAGAACCTGAGTGTTGCGTGTGCATCAGTTTTACAGATCTCATTCTCTTGAATACAGACTGTTGGTTCCTTGCCTCTCCGGCAGATGCACTCCGACTTCAAAGGAAGCTCCCCAATTAGTCGACTCTTACAACATGCTTTTGGGTAGGCAGTGGGTCTATTCTTGTTTTCCCCTACAATGGGGCCCCGGAACCCACACGGGGGAGCTGGCCAAGTGTTATAGAACACTTAACTCTCATGCAGGAGACCAGAGTTCAGTCCCCAATGTGTGGGGACAAAAATAAAAACCCTGATAACTGCCTTAGCCAGTAACCTTAGATCTGCAAACTCACAACCTTCCTTCCCTTGTCTTACACCATCAAGTGGTAAATACAGGCAGTAACAGCAGTTTTTAAAGAATTGCTGTGATATTTTCACTTTTAAAGTGACATCCAACTTCTTTCCAGCGTGTGTGGACCGGGTTAGCTTTCCTGGATAGTTTCATCAAATATTCCATGGAGTCAGCGTGGTGAAGTAAACCCATCTGTTCTATCTTTGAGGAAGTATAGTGAAGAGACTATCATATATTGCTTCACTTTCATAGACAGACATAGAGAGATAAGAGGACACACGGAACAACATAAAAATCAAAAGTTACCTTGCCAGGAATCAAACCTGTCACCACCAGAGGATGGCAGCACCTCGCTGCAGAGACAAGTGTTCTTCGATGCATGACCGACTCGACATCCCTTACCTGTGGGGGGATAAATCACATCAGGTTCACCATGAACAGCCGACACATGCTGTTTTGAAATATACCAAATCGTGGGGATGATCTCCAGAAATTGTGTGGGAGGATCTTCATAAGCATGCATGCATTTTACCCGCCCGCTGTCAGTCTGTAAATAAGTGCAGCAAATGCTCATCAAATTTTCATTTGCCAAGAAATTATCGAATGATTTGCCAGGAATAATATAATGACTTGACCAGCCGTGATGCATCAGATTTTGCCAACAGTTTGGCAATGCTTACAGAAAAACATTTGTAGCCAATTTTTAATTGGTTTGCCAAGAAACTCATGTCCATTCATAGACAGAAGGCTATGGTCAGACCTGATGATCATTCCTATATGACAGAGGGTTTCTGTGGTGAAGTGGTCAATCCGATTGCCTCACACTCTGAAGATCGTGGTTTCGTTTCACAGCTGCGTTTGGTTCATGGGTGCAAATTTTACGTAGATCACTGAGGAACATTGCTGGAGCTATAGAGTTTGTGCGATGTTCTTGGCAGGCAGCTAGCCGTTCTGTGGAGGGAGGCCGAGTTTTATGGGATAAAACCCGGTGCAGTGAAGTTGATCCTCTTGACTTTATCCTTTAAGTTTACGGACTATAAGATGAAACAGAATACGTTTGTATGTGTCCTTAAAAAGTGGTTGGCACATTTTATTATAGTTTACAACTAAGCTGCAGTATATGCACTTTTTTCCCCACCGCATCTGATTTTAGCAAACCACTAATTAATCGCCTTTTATGACTTTTTTTGTAAGGAGCAGTTGAAAATTTTTTTTTTTTATCCAGAACCCTTGTAGGGAAACAGACTACTATATTTGATATAAAGATCTTAATGACTTTTATAGTTGCAAATGTTGCTAGGAACATTTCAGAGGACTTAAAACGTAAATAAAAATCACTCTTGCTAAATTACGGTTAATGTAGAAAAGAAATATTGTGTGTTAGGTTTGCCACTGTGTATCCACTGTTGTCTTTGGGAACATTATGTGATGAGGCTCCAGACTCTTCTATGGTGAGGCTCCGGTCTCTTTCATGGTGTGACCCCAGTCTCTTCCATGGTGTGACCCAAATCTCTTTTATGATGTGACCCCTGTCGCTTCCATGTGACCCTAGTCTCTTCCATGGTGTGACCCCAGTCTCTTCCATGATGTGACCCTAGTCTCTTCGATGGTGTGACCCCAGTCTCTTCCATGATGTGACCCTAGTCTCTTCCATGGTGTGATCCCAGTCTCTTCATTGCTGTGACCCTAGTCTCTTCCATGGGGAGGCCCCAGTATTTTTCATGGTGTGACCCTAGTCTCTTCCATGGGGAGGCCCCAGTATTTTTCATGGTGTGACCCGACTCTCTTCTATTATGTGACCCCAGTCTCTGCCATGGCATGACCCAGTCTCTTCATGGTGAGGCCTCACTCTTTTCCATGTTATGACCTCAGTCTCTTCCATAGTGTGACCCGTCTCTTTTATCGTGTGACCCCCGTCTCTTTCATTGTGGTGATCTGAAAACCATAAAACATTGAAAAAAATAATAAACTGTCTGTGGTGGAAATTGAAACCTAGTACTCGAGGATTATGACATTGTGAAACCCATTCACTGATCTCTACGATACAGAGTCACATGGCTAATTTACAGACAGAAAACAAAAAGTATAGCCAACCCTAAGACACAAAAGTCTCTCTTACAGATTAGAGCTCGCCCAGCTGCCAGAGAGGTATCAGCAACCTATGAAATGGCTGAAGTCACGGTCAACATGAGCATCACGCTTCCAGAGAACTACCCACTAGGCAAGCTGGAGGTGGCCTGTGACAAGAGGGTGGGTGTGTCCCAGGCCCAGTGGGACCGCTGGCTGTTGCAGCTCAACATCTTCTTACAGCATCAGGTAATTATTTGAGATGCATTACCTGCTCGTTGCTGTTCTGTCCTTTACTGGTCAGAGATATCATCTGTCCACCACTTGTCAGAGATGTCCATCACTGGTCAGAGATGTCTGTTCACCACTAGTCAGATATGTCATCTGTCCACCACTGGTCAGAGATGTCCACCTCTGGTCAGAGATATCCTTTTCACCACTGATCAGAGATACCATCTGTCCACCACTGGTCAGAGATGTAATCTGCTCACCACTGATCAGAGATATCATCTGTCCACCACTGGTCAGAGATATCATCTGTCCACCACAGGTCAAAGATGTCTGTCCACCACCGATCAGAGATATAATCTGTCCATCATTGGTCAGAGATATCTTCTGACAACGACTGGTCAGAGATATCATCTTTCAACCAATAGTCAAGATATGTTTGTCCACCCCTAGTCAGAAATATCTGTCCACCACTGGAGAGGCCATCTGGCCTGTGCTAACCTCGATCAAAAGAAAACTGTATGGCACACTGGGAGATTTGGACTGCACAGTATCTTTCATCAAAGCTACTAGCCTCCCTATATAAGATTTTATGACAGAAGGATCGAAGAAGAGGAAGAAAAAAGTATACAAGTGGATTGTTGGAGTGGATGGGGTATATCTTCTAAAGATTAGAACAAGAATCTTCTTCTTTTCTTTAAATCCTGTTCCTGCTTTCAGCGTCAAGTTTTGAAGGCCCCATGTTGGTTCTTTGGGCTCCATTGGGGGAAAAACAGTAATAGAATCACTGCCTCCCTAACAAACATGTCGTAGGAGTCAACTGATTGGGGCTTCCTTGGAAGTTAGAGTGCATCTGCCCAAGCAGCAAGGAACAACCAGCTGCATACAAATAAGCCAGTAAAACGGATGTGCACACAGAATTCAGGCCCTGAACAAAGCGAAAGTCTAAATGGATGAACAACCTGACTTTTTGCCAGAGCCTAAAACTGTTGAAAAAGAAGAGGTTTTGAAGAGGCATTTGGTATACACCTCAAGTATACTAGCCACATGATGCTAGTATTCACTGCCTCAGATCTGCCATCCGTGCACTGCTTTAAAAAAATTAACATCCAATGCAGTAAAGAAGCAAACCAAGTTTTGGGATAGCTTCCCCCCCCCCCCCTTTCCGCCTATAGACGATCCCAATCAGCACAGAGAAATATCTCATAAAAGTTTATTCATCCTAACCCTATGCTACCAGTGCCAGACCAGGTCACTCAAAATTAACCAGAAAAGAAATATAGTAACCACAGAAATGGCTGCTTTTGTTGTGTCTGAGTCACAGGGCTTTCTAGGGTACATATCTTGTGGTAGTCTTCACACATGTCCCAGCCATTTAATCTGTTGTAGAACAAGAATCACATTTACAAGATGAACAGATATTTACAAGTTTAAAACACACACACACACACACACACACCGCAACATGTATTTCAATGTCCTTTTTCCCTCCCCATTTATTGCAATTTTTCATTAAGTTTTTGGACACAATTGCATTTTGTTTCTTTACCGCACAGCTACATTATTTGCTCTCCAACCCCCGACACATCCAACTTTTTGGGTAGTTATCATCCAGTTTAAAGGACTTGCTGACTGATGATTATCCAGTTTAACTTTCCCAATTATTTCAGTTTGTTTTTTGTGGTATGGCAATTAATTGTCTGTTACATATAAATAAACCTAGTAATGTAACATTTGTGAACATTTTGACATGTTCTTGTTTGCAGAATGGCAGTATTGTGGATGGGTTGAGACTCTGGAAAGGAAATATTGATAAAAAGTTTGAAGGAGTCGAGGACTGCATGATTTGTTTCTCTGTTATCCATGGGACAACCTTCCAACTGCCTCGTCTGACTTGTAAAACATGTCGCAAGAAGTTTCATTCTGCCTGTTTGGTAAGTGTATGTGG
>CAJHNH020005089.1:10000-17500 GCA_905116865.2 Candidula unifasciata | reverse complement strand
AGCTGTAAACTCCGGAGTAAAGTTCTGGTTGTTCGTCCACTTCTGGACTGCAGTCCTTTTCCAGAACCTGAGAGTTGCGTGTGCATCTGTTTGTCAGATCTGACGAACATGTATGCAGACTATTAGTTCAATGCCTCTCAGACAGATGCGCTCCGATTTCGAAGGAAGCATTTAATTAATCGACTCTTACGACATGCTTTTGGGTAGGCATTGGGTCTATTTTTGTTTTAACTATAACGGGACCCCAGAACCCACACGGAGAAGTAAGGTAGAAATGTTTATTTTTGTTTTCCTGTCAGTTGGCAAAAGCCTTTAATATGTACAAGTTCTTTGTAACTGTACTAATCATAAGTGTATTTAGCCAATATGCTAAAGACCCCTGTCTTATACTTCTCTAAAATGTTGTAAAGGTATTGACCCAAGCGAAATAGCAGTCAACTTTACAATATATGATGCACAAACGTAAAGTGAACGTTGCAGTTAGAGAGCCTTCATCAGCACATCTCGTAAATCAACAAAATCACATGTTATAGACAAGAATACTCTAACACACTTAGCTGGTATATGCTGACATATTTTCGATACCAGTCATGTTGTTGTCCGGCCAGTTTTAAGTACAGGCAGCAAAGACAGCAGTAAGAAACCGATAATTATAACAGACGTCATAAGACACGGTAAAAGAAAAACACTGTGCATGCTGTGAAGCTACATAACAGGCAGGTTAAACAAGACCACGCTAATAATAGCGAATTATCTAGATAGACAACATGATGGTTAACACAAGCTTGTAAGCGTCAGAGATACTTCAAGAAGAGGTAGTTTATTGGCTAGGCTCTAGACTCACAACCCCAATGTCATGAGTTTGAATTCTCATCGATTCAGCTGGCTTCAAGGACAACCCATTCTTAAATTGGTAGCAGGTTAGTGTCTTGGGAATAAAGGCGACCAGTGTGATGTTGACCACATCAACTAAGCATTGCTGAAATATCCTTAAAATAGCTAGCACAATATGCCCAATGCAAAACAGGCGTAAAAATGATCTTTTACTGTAAAGTTAGTTGCGTATCCTTTACAGGACGTTGCAGAACCAACCCTAACCTGGCTGTTGTGTGGTTTCTCTAGGCAATTTACATCCAGTAGTTTGCCATTGCTACTGAACGGTCGGCTTTCTTGATACCACTGTCGAAACCAACGCAAGGCGCATTGCCCGCAGCTGGGATCGAACCTGGCATCCCGGCATTACGAAGCGAAGCGTTCGCATCGACTTAGCCACAGAGCCGACATCTTTTACTGTACTCTCAATTAATAAAGATCTTCGAAACCTCTAGTGTGCTCTCCAAGTTTAGCAGAAGTTAACTTGGAATGAAACGAGAATCGCAGAAAGAAGTAATAAATAGACATGTGATTTATTCTTTACACGTTAAAAGACATAACTCATTTTTTTTTTAAACTTTACGTGGAGAGAAAACATAAAGGCAAGATCGTAAGAGCTAAACCGCTCTAGGCGTCAGATAACAACACCAAGAGATGGACGAACTGCAGTCCGATTGCCTGTATAATCATGACGGGAGACAGAGATTATCGGAGACACACTATAGATAACCCTCATTGTAGAGAAGGTTTGACTGAGTAGCAATGTGTATATACTTACCAAAGTGTCCTTGGGAATAACGACTCCGTCAATGTGTATATACTTACCAAAGTGTCCTTGGGAATAACGACTCCGTCAATGTGTATATACTTACCAAAGTGTCCTTGGGAATAACGACTCCGTCAATGTGTATATACTTACCAAAGTGTCCTTGGGAATAACGACTCCGTCAATGTGTATACTTTCAGAAGCTTTCCTCAAACCACCAAAGGGAATGGGAGTAGTGAGTCTAAGGATCTCTAAGATTGCGGCCTCAGTGTATGGCATGTTAGATTTATTCTCTAGTCGAGGAGCTCTTTCGCCCACAACTCGGTCAATCTCCTCGTGAATTTTCTTGGTTACGGCAGGGTAGTTAATGAGACAAAGGAACATGCCCAGCAGAGACGCTCTTGATGTCAAGTGAGCTGTGGGAAAATATGGTTGAACTTATTATAATCAGTCACAGTCCCCAGAGGTTCTAAGGACTCCTTTTGGGAGAAAAAAAAAAATAAACACACTGCCACATAAATAACCAACTAATTATAGACAGTGGCGTTGGATGGGACACGCTTTTGGAAAATCTGACAACAATATAACTAGAATGTCTTTGCACGGGAACCTGTACGGGCATATAAATAAAGGAAGGCCAAAAAATAAAACACATGAAGAAGAGAGCTTGATAGTGAAGTTAAAAGAAGATAGTGAGGTACGATAGCGAAGGATAGAACGACTTGGCGTGAGTTGGTTGAGGACCTAGGTCTCACTGGTGGTTAGAAAGGCAGATGAAGAACAATTAGGAATGTTTCATTCAAAGCCAGAAAACATCTGCTTAAGAAGCTTGGAACCAATAGTCTATATATAAAACGGAAGTGCACGCAAAACTCAGTTTCTAGAACAATGTCAATGTGAAAAAATGGAGGAAAAACAAGAAATATCCGCTGGAGTTTACTGCTGGTAAACGCTTAGAAGAAGGAGAAGAAAAAGAATTATAACTTGACGAATGGATAGTCGAAAAGTTGGAGATAACAATAAAAAAAAAAAACGTTAAAGTTCCTCATCAGGTATTAGGCCTTTACATATTTTAGGTGACGAGATATGAGATGGGATGACTAGTTCCCTTCCTCTCCGCCTTTTTTTTTTTTTTTTTTATTTCACTTGAACTTCTGTATTTCTGTTATGTCGACTCTGTGGCTAAGTAGATGCGAACGCTTCGTAATGCCGGGATGCCGGGTTCGATTCCAGCTGCGGGCCATGCGCCTTGCGTTGGTTTCGACAGTGGTATCAAAAAAGCTGACTGTCCAGAAAGCAATGGCAAAATACTGGACGTAAATTTGCCTAGAAAAACCCTACAACAGCCAGGTTTTTTTGGGTTGGTTCTGCAACGTCATGTAAAGGATACGCAACTAACTTATTTCTGTTATGTCTGTGTGGGGCTAGCTAGACGCCATAGTCGTGCTGGTAGGATACATGAGACAGAAGACTGTTGACAGGCATGACTATCAACACCACTCGGCTTGGACTAGAAGGAAGAAGACGTGAGTATTGAGCCTGGAGAACTTTCTTATTGTGTTAAGTCAAGTAAAAAATATCAGGACACTTTTAACGCCGTGGTGTCTATTGAGTTAAGAGTGGTACCAATTTAAAACGGTATGCCACTTGAAGAAAATTATGCAAATGCTGCTGACCTTATTTGTATACACTGTGAGTGGAGTGTCATGATCACGTTGCTCGCACTAGTAGTCATTTTAGGCTCTGTCGACCTGAACAATTTTTACAATTAATCGGGAGTCGAACCCATGATTACCGAGCGGGAAGATAAGTGTGATAGCCACAGGGGCTACTCGGTCCTCAGTGGCGCTTCCTTCAGTTCCGCTTTTACTTTTTGAGATGTCTAAGAAGACATTGCACGTATCGTTTTTATCCTCCAGTAACGCAATCTGTAGGATTAACATCTCAAGGATGAGAATCAAACAGGCACAACTAATAGAAACCCCGGTTCAACATTTGAGTTGTAACACGGCCATGTAGGAAACAACAAAATGGCTTCGAAGTAACCTGTAGTTTAATATAGATGGGTCTGTAATCAGTGAATGAGACAAAATATAATCTTAAAGTTATATCTGTTTTGACATCCTCTACTATAGACACCTGGCTGATGAATGTGTCTAATTTTACCCACCCCCCCCCCCCCGCCCCACCAACTCCACCCCACCCCTTTTGCTCTGATTTACCCTTGTTCTTAGCTTACCTCTGACTCTACGTCCACATCCTCCTTTTTTTAAAAGCATTATTTCATTCTTTAGCTTTCATATTAATAATTTCTTCTTCTTCTTCTTCACTTCCTCTTTTACCGCTGTGGGTGTCGAGGGAGATATAAGGTTGTGTTTCTAGCACTTCTGGCCGCCTCGACCATAGGCACATCGTGCTGTTGTAGAGTTTCTCTGATGTTATCCTTCCATGTTGTTTTTGGTCTACCTCGTGCTCTACGTCCTTCTTCTCTTTCCATGTATGCTTTGTATGGTATGGTGTCACGAGGCATTCTCTCTAAGTGGGCAAACCATTTCACTCGCTGTCTTCGTATGTAATCCAGAATTGGTTCTGTGCCGACTTTTTCTCTTATGATCTCATTCCTGATCTTATCTCTTATGGTCACTCCTACAGCCCTTCTCAGACATCTCATTTCCATGGTTACTAATTTTCTTTTATGGTTTGTTGTGAGTGACCATGTCTGGCACTGGTAGCACAGAGTTGGAATAAATATGCTTTGAATAAGATGTCTCTTTGTGCTGATTGGGATTGAAATACATAGCAATAGAACAGGCATCTGAGTTTAAATATCTGGGAACTAAATTTACCGAAGATGGGAAACTGGAATAACTACTTCACTTGTTATTATGTCGTTTCGCAAAACTCGTCTCAGTTTATTTATATTCAGCTGCTTGTGAGGACAATCAATAGAGATACCTTGAAGTGGCCGCTCTATCAGGGTACTGAGCATGCGTGAGAACGCCCAGTGCGCAGTGATGTCGGTTGGATAACATAGCATATTCATAACTCCAGTTTCATAAAATAATCTACCCAGTGCAGCCTGTGAATATGAACAATTCGAATCATACTCAGTACTTGCCAACTCTCACAGTCAATTTATAAAATCAAATGATACTTTAAGACGTACACTCCTTTGCGTTTAGTTTAACCAATGTATGAGCGTCTTACGTTTAGAAGGCAATGGCAAACTACTGAAAGTAAAACTGTAAAATCACATAACAATCCATAAACACTTAGGTTTATTAGCTATAATTTCTTTTGATTGTATGACTGTGATCAGATGAAACATTGATCTGTTGGTTAGTATTGGATTATTGATTACCTGCTACAAACAGCGAAGTTAGAAATCCTATTGCCTGATCGGGGTCTGTCTCCAACCATTCGTAACCTGGTTTGGTGTGAAAGTCAAACACATGATCAGCGACTCCTCTAGGTTGGCCAGGTGTCCAACTTCTCTAAATAGTGAAATTATCAGGGAACACGATTATGTTAAGTGCTAAAGACATTATAAAACATCAAGGTTGTAAATAATAAAGACGTTGAGAAACATTAGGACATAAATACTTAAAATATTTAAAATAAAATCACGAATTCGGGAATACTAAAAACACTAAAGAAAATGAGGTCATCGATACTAAAGGTATTGGGAAAAAAATGAGCACTGTAATACCAAAGATGTTGAAAACACCAGGTCATAGATGCTTACAATATTTGAAAAAACACATAAATTCTTAAATACTAAAAAACGCTAGAGAAAATGAGGTCATAAATACTAAAGATATAAGAAAAGATGAGTCTGTTAATGCTGAAGTCTTTATAAAACATACGATCATTAAAAAAATTTTCGGCTTCAAATAACGAAAAATTCAGCCCATCTAAAAATTTGGGTTAAGGCTCAAGTTATAAGTGGCACCACACTTCGGCGCATATGCATATCAACTTTACTGCACGGGGCAAAGGCTTTAACTACTTCGCTAGGAAACCACCAGTATTTTTCATTCAATGACATAAACAAGTAACCTTTATTGTTTACAATATATTTATAAATAACCACGAGAAAGCCATGCAAAAAGTTATACTAGAACAAATTACCTTTGGGGCGTAATAGATCAATTCCTCAGCCTTGATTTTGGCTGCCTTTAACCTGTCTACAGCATCCTTGAATCTCCCGGGAATCTTTGCCAAGATAGGAAACATAGCTAGCACGAAATCATACTCTGGAGCCCAGAGTTTATTGAAGGCTATGTCAAACTCTTCTAGGATGTCCGTTTTCTTGACATCGTCGGGTCGTTCGCCCAAGACCTACAAAGGAAATTAGTTGAAATTATATATTGAACTGCTTTTTACACACTGATGCCCTTTGCTGTTCCAGTTACAGATGCTAAAGAACAGAGAACGAACTTTTTATAATGTCAGCCTTGTTGTGGTTTGCCTTTTACTACATGCGTAAACAAAACACAATTACCTCAATTAGCCGTTGGACCAGGTTCACTACTTGAAGTATTGGTATGCACATGATATCTTTGAATGCACTTTTTAAGTCTCGTATTAGTAAATTGGCATTCAAGACAATTCACAGACATTTCTAAAAAAAAAAAAAAAAAAACTATCCGTTACCGACGTTATGAGGCTGGAATGCTAAAAAAACCTTTCTGTTTAAGGGGATTTGCCGTGGTTTTAAATTGTACACACACCTAACATTTTAGAAGAGGAAATAGTGGTAGTAGCAGTAGCAGCCACAACAGCAATAGCAACAGCAGTAGAAGTAGCGGCAGAAGCAATGAAGGTAGTAGTAGCAGTGCTGTGATGGCGGTGGTAGTAGACGTATCTGTTGTTGTTGCTGTAGTAGTAGAAGTAGTAGTAGCAGCAGCATCAGCAGTAGCAGAAGTAGCAGCAGCAGTATAAGTAGTAGGCGCTGTAGCAATAGCAGAAGCGGTAGGGGTTATAATTCAGCTTCCCTTGTGTAGACACTACAGGACCATCATTTTACTTTCACTGGCATTGTTTGTTCTTGTCACTTCTGGTGTCATTTCTGAAAAGTTAACCTTTTTGGCATTGCTGGCACCTTTTTGTCTTTCCAGACTAAAGTGTGATTTTTTTTTTATTACAGGGAGACATGGAATCACTTCGTAGGACAAGAGCGACTAACAAGACCGCTCAACAGAAGAAAGCCTTAGCGCTTTTGTAACGACGATGCGTTGTCCATTCATCGTGATTCAGCCCGAGTTTGCCTTGCTTACGCCAAAGAAAAGGCAACATCCAGACGTTTGGAATCAAGCATGCTGCAAAAGCTGCAGTGCTCTGTGTGTCCTGTCCGTCTATGGGAGAACTTCTAGCCCTACCAGACCTAAGGCCCTGAACCTAACTGTCCCTATAACCTGAGCTCCTGGGCATTACCGAGAAAAAACCAACTTGATATACAAAAATATTAGTTACATGCAAACGAGTGGCTAGAATATGATGAAACTTGGAGGCATTGAAGAAAATAGGTTTACCTTTTATCTAGCGCCAATATTCCACCTTTGTGTGCGAATTCACTCATCAGGATCAACTTTGTTTCACAAAGTGAGCACTAGATGTTGCCGTTTGATGGACACACCCCCTCCTCCTACTATCGATCTATTTCAAGATTGATAATTTTCAAGATTTTCTTCATCATTGCGCTCTCACTGACAGTGTCATTTCAAGAACGTATTCTTTATGAAATTATCACAGACAATTATATATATATATATATATATATATATATATATATATATATATATATATATATATATATATATATATATATATATATATATATATATATCACAGAGTCTGAA
>CAJHNH020005089.1:0-5000 GCA_905116865.2 Candidula unifasciata | reverse complement strand
CTATTAGCTCTCATGATGCCAGTGATCAGTGGTGATTTAAACTAATTATGAATTTCGTTGCTGCTTCCTACTCTTCATTCCCCACTGTTTACATCTTTGATGGGTCCAAACATTGGTTGAAAAACTGTTTTCGAAAACCTGCAATAAGGCTTCATCTCTTTTAGTTGTGTTCCAAGTTTTACAAAGCCATTTAAAACGACTGATTTAATCAACGTTTTATATATTTTGTTTGATCTTGGTGTTGCGAGACAGACACTTTGACTTAAGCAGATGTTGAAGGGCATAGTAAACTTTATTTCTAGATTGTATTCTAGATTGTATTTCTTCCCTCAGTATGTTGGAGCAGTCAAAGTGTGCACACAAGTAAACCCACGATTCCGAAGAGATTGGTTGAGGCAGATTGACGGGTAGTTGTACAAAATACCGTGGGGTTGGCGCTGAAGACGTTGATATTGAAATGGATAAACCTAAGGCACACGACCACAAGAGTAATGGCTACGTCTTTACGACTAAATAATATAGTTCATGCATTTTACCTCCGTTTGCGGTAACTTCATTCAAGTGACTGCCTCATAACTGTCGCTACTATACAGTTTATTTGATCACTTAGTTAATGTTATGATTACTGCGCATTAGGTGTCCGAAGTACTCACTGAATCAACCAATAACCATGTTTTAGGTAACACAGTACAACAAATCGTCTGCTGTTTCACTACAAACACGTTTATTAGCAAGTGTTTTAAGGTATGTCCCATTTTATGTCTTTTATACTCCAGTCGTTTCATAATCGTAGCAATGTTAATACATACCAAATTAAGTATACTGTTTTACTTGACAGTTTGTAGAAATGTTATATTGTTCGCTGCATTCAATAACTACTAGCGGCCTTTCATGTGACACTGCGTATTTGGCTATTCTGCCCCCTTTTTTTTACATGAAAAATGTATTCAAAGTATACAAGTGTTATTTGGTTTATCAAGCGACGTTTAAAGTTAAACAAAACCATAGACATCTGAGAGCACATTCTGCACCTTCGTAGGTGTCTTATCATTAACAATACGTGGTGACACTCCTTTGAACGTTATGTCATTTTCGATAAAAATTTATGTCTGTATATTTGATATGGATCAAATTATTCAGAATGTAACATTGTATGGCCGTCATAAAATAAACAATCTATGTTTTGCTTACGATGTCGTCTTGATAGAAAAATGATTATGGGGATAAGATACGGTGACTATAGTAACATAATCTTGAATAATAGCAGGGCAGAGTAGAAGTAATATCACTTGGGGGGGGGGGGTAGGGGGGGTAGGGGGGGGGGGGGACTGCATACGTTTATAATAAAAGTCAAAGACGTCAGTTCAGGAAATGTGCATAAATTTAAGTAACTAGGTACAGCAAGTTCACCACAAATTGGCATATACTGGAATGCATGGGGTTCCCCGAGTTTGGTTTATCTAACTCACGGTAGAGAAATTAGAACCCGATATATTATTGATTTAAGTAAACTATGTCATTCGACGGCAGGATTGTCAATAACTTTTAAAGTGAACTCTGAGGCTGTGCACTATTGCAACTTCCTTTCATAACATACATGGATACCATATGTAACGAAAAGAACTTTAATCATGAAGAAGATATTACAGAATTACTATTCGCCGACGACCAGGTACTCATAGCAGAAAGTACGGAATACCTACAGAACCACCTAAATCAAATTAGTAACAAAGGGGAGGAATATTAAATGAAAAAAAACACTACGAAGACAGATAGGTGATAGGAAGACAGAAAGACAATTTAGAAATAAAACTCAAAAACACCTTAAGACAGAGGAATTTAAGTATTTGGGAGTAGTTTTCACATCTGACTGAAAACTGGACATAGAAATAAGTTCCAGATGTGCCAAAGCTAATCAAGTAATGGGGCAACTATCTCCCCTGTTGACACACAAGCAGATACCTCGGAATACTAAACTGAATCTTATCAGAACTATTTTTTGGCCAACATTATGTTATCAATGCCAAACGTGGACACTTACATCCTCCAATGAATGTAAAATTGTGACATTATACGAAATCACAAACCAGACGAATTCTAGGAATAAAGTCAGTCTTACAGATTATCAAAGAACAACAAATGAAAGGGTTTGATACCTTACAATATGGCCCTGGCACTATATGTCATAGCTAGCCACACTAAAATGTTACAACGTGTCTAGAGCGAGTGGAAGACTTCGGAAAATATTTAGTGATGGAATTAGGAACAGCCTTACATAAATGAACATCATTCTTAATAGTGCTCTTGACAGAGCTCATCAGCGAACATTACATATCCCCCAGACACTTCGATGAGATACAAGGTGGAAGAGAAGAAGTAGAAGAAACTGAATCGCTGTGCCATAGATAACAAGAAGAGGTCAGAGTAGCGACGTCTGTGGCTTTGGCGTTGCAAGTACGACTCCTAATTCCAACGTACCGCGATCGAAACCCAATGCTGGCTGCGTGGATTTGTTATCATGTTTTGGGGCGTCGGCGTTCGACCCAACCTAAAATGGGTACCAGGATGTATGTCCTGTGAAAGTAAAGACAGCCGGCTCAAAGCTGACCACATTACCCACCTAGTGCCAATTGATCTGTAGAAATATGTGTGCTCTTCTTATATGCCCAATGCGCCTAAAGGCACGAAAGTTGATCTTTACTTTACTTTTTAACTAGCAGTCAGAGTAGCTGATTTTCTTTGAGAAGGATGTGTGGCGACATTCATGGGGCAGCACAAAAGCACCACCCGATCCGTTATTCTGCTGATTGAGTATTAATAAAGTAACGGAAAATGTACTGATAGGCACTCATAGAAAGAAGAAAAAAGATAGACGAACACACTAGACAACCAAGGGTTCCACCTTTGCTGATCGAAAAGGGTGGCTAATGATAACCGCCCATGCTTTCGGCATGGCACATGTTGATGTTGATGATACCTCCAACGAAAAAAAGGACGATAGGCGGGGTGGGGTGCAGACGGGGGGCGGGGGGGGGGGGTTAGCTAGCCTTGTTTGGGAAACATTGATCTAGCGGTGGTTTATGCCAAGCCAAGTATAACCATAGTTTACAAGTCTGCATGTGACAGACAGGAAGATAAATGGATGTATGTATTCACACACACACACACACACACACACATACACACAGTCACATGAATACACTCAGGCACACACACACACACACACACACACATATATATATATGTATATGGAAGGTCAGTTACGATAACCGTATTTTGTGGTGTCAGTAACCCTATATTGATGTATTTCTAGGAAAGGGGTGAAATTCGATACATTGACATGTTAGTGAAGTTGAAGCCCATGATCCTGTCAAAACGCTGGGATCTTTCTGAAAAGCAGATTTTTTGCTGCATGCTAACGCCCCTGGCACCCCCCCCCCCCCCCCCCCCCCCCCCACACGCACACACACGCGCGCGCGCGGGTTGCGCATACAGTGGATACAACAGACTGCAGTTTGAAGTTGAAACACTCAAGTATTCAGCCCAGACAGCACTATCGTACTTTCATTTGCTTGGTCCACTGAAAGAGTGTCAGAGATTTTTAAGATAACAATAAGGTGATGTATGTGGTGCAGTCGGCTCTGTGGCTAAGTCGATGCGCACGCTTCGTAATTCCTGGATGCCGGGTTCGATCCCAGCTGCGGGCCATGCGCCTTACGTTGGTTTCGGTAGTGGTATCCATAAATCCGGCCGTACAGAAAGCAATGACAAACTACTGGACGTAATTTTGCCTAGAAAAACCACATAACAGCCAGCCGCTGTTGGGGTTGGTTCTGCAACGTCCTGTAAAGGATACGTCCTGTAAAGGATACGTCCTGTAAAGGATACGTCCTGTAAAGGATACGCAACTAACCATGTGGGCAATCTTGGATACTGGCCACACGCAAACTATTCTACCTGGTGCACATCCGCGAGGGGTGGACTACGTTGCAAGACAGGGAGACCATATTGCGAAATAGGACACAGAACAATTTCGTTCATTCATCATCATCATCATGTATCTGGAACAGCTCTCTTTTGTTCAGGCGGCTTGCAAAATAAAAAAAACGTATTAACGCAATTGTCTTTACTTATTACATCCCCTCATGTTTACATGGCTCTAAGCTCGGAACTTTCCATCCCAAAGATTGTGTACAGATTTATCTGTCACCGGCCTGCCGTACAGCCATAGATTTAAACCCTATACAAGTAGGTCGTTGATACTTGGGCTCTACCTCCTTCGCCTCTTTTGATGCATGTTTTGTATGGTATGACGTCATGGCGTTCTCTCTAAGTGGGCAAACTATTTGATTTGCTGTACTAAAAAAAGTTAATAAACAAGGTATGTTTTGTAATGGTGCACGTCAATGACCCTTGAGTTACTACGGATCGTTAGCCGATGTGTACGATTAAAAAAAAAAGATGTTCTGGTGGTTTTCGGCTATGGTACGAGAGTCGTGTCGTGGAAGCGTTTAGGTATTCATTAGGTAATAATCCTAAAGAAAACCGTTGTAACTGCAGCAAGTCTTCAGTGTCAATAAGACACAAAGGTTAAACAAAATGTGTGCGTGTAATTTGATTTAAGGCGTTCTGTTTACTGAACAGACACCATGTCCCACCGTGGAAATGTTACGGTTCAACAATTGACCCAAATGCGAAACAGCATAAACTAAAGGCGTAATTTTGAACTTTGGAACTAGCCGTCGTTTCAGAGTGCCATCTCTTGTTTAAGTGCTACTAATTTTACGACAAAACGATGAACGGATTTCTTTTAAGTATAAACTTTTTTTTTTGAAGGATCACAAATTGAGTACGCATACCTGTTTCACTTTCGACCTTTCAAAAAATATATATTTCACACAGTAGCTGCAGTTTATCAAAAAAAGCATGCCATGTTCATATAATAATTTACATATCATGAATATCAGGCCCAAAAAAAGTGAAAAAGCATGGGTTGTAAA